>PVJS01003439.1:26438-75813 GCA_004027185.1 Glis glis | reverse complement strand
GATAGGCAGAATAAATATCATCAAAATGGCCATCCTGCCAAAAATGATCTACAGAATCAATGCAATCCCTATCAAAATACCAACATCATTTTTCTCAGAGCTAGAAAAATCAGTCATTAATTTCATATGGAGAAACAAAAGACCCAGAATAGCCAAAGCAATTCTCAGCAATAAGAACCATGCAGGAGGCATCACAATTACTAACTTCAAAGAGTTCCAATTTCTGCACCTCTTGGTCAACACTTTCTTCTTTCTTTATTTTTTCTTTTTATTATGTTTTTATAATAGATATTTTCATATGTATGAGGTAATATCTCAATTGTGGTTTGGATTTGCATTTTCCTGATGACTGATTACACAGCATTTTTTTAATACCTGTTGGGAATTTGAATGCCTGTTTTGAAGGAATGTCTGTTCAAGTCCTCAGCCTATTTTTTAAATTGTTGTTACGTTTTGGGCTGTTGAGTTATGAGTTCCATATATATTCTGAACATTAACTTTTCCCACATGTATGGTTTGCAAGTATTTTTCCTATTCCATAGGAGGCCTTTCAATCTGTTGATTGTTTTCCTTAATGAGAAGAAGCTTTTCACTTCAGTGTGGTCCCATTTGTTTATTTATTCACTCATTTATTTATTGTTGCCCATGCTTTTAGTGTCATATTCATAAATCACTCTCATCACCAATGTTTTGAAACTTTTCTTCCATGTTTTCTTCCAGGAGTTTCACACTTTTACACTTATATTTAAGTCTTCATTCCACTTTGATTTTTTTTTTAATGGTAGAAGATATGGGTCCAATTTCTTTCTTTCACACGGGGATATTGGTTTCCTAACACCATACACTTCCTTCCCACATTGTGAGTTCTTGGCACTGTTGAAAATCAGTTGACCACATGTGCATTGATTAATTTTTTTTCTCTTTACTTTACTTTTTTTTGGATGGTACCTAGGGTTTGAACCCAGGGGCATTCTACATTTGAGGTACACCCCCACCCTATTTTATCTTTTATGGTGAAACAGTGTCTCGCTATGTTGCTCAGGCTGTCCTCAAACCTGCAATCCTACTGTCTCAGCCTCCTAAGTACTGGAATTACAGGCATGCACCACCACACCCAGATGCATGGATTCATTTATGAATTCTTTATTAAATATAGTGCAAGACAGAGCAATAAGATAAGAAAAGTAAATTTAAAGGCATCCAAAATTGAAAGGGTAAATGTAAAATTATCTGTTTGCAGATGACATGATGTTATATATAGAAAACCCTAAGACTCCAAACAAAATAAAAACTGTTGGAGCTAAGAAATTAATTCAGTAAAGTTACAAGATACAAAATCAACACACAAAAATAAGTTGTGTTTCTATATACTAACAATGAACCATCTAAAAAGGAAATTAGGAAAACTCTCATAAAAATAGCACAAAAAGAATAAAATACTTTGGGACAAACTTAACTAAAGAAGTAAAAGACTTTTATGCTATAAACTACAAAGTATTGATGAAGGAAATTAAAGATATAAACCATGGAAGACATTCCGAGTTCATGGGTTGGAAGAATGAATGTTAACGTGTCCATACTACTCAAAGCAATCCCTATCAAAATTCCAATGTATTTTATAGGAACAGATAAAACAATTCTGTGATACATATAGGATCATAAAAATACTATGAACAGCCAAATCAATCCTGAAATAAAGAAAAAGAAAGCTGGAGATATCACACTCCCTGAATGTGAACTTCCTGTTCAGTGAACAAAGCACTATGGTTCTGGCATAAAGCCACAAAGCTTTTTAGTGTCTATGTTAATTAATTCAGAAAATTCTATAAACTATATTTATTTATGCTCACCTTATTTATTTCTTCAAAACCATGAATCAGAAGATCTTCTCAATGATGGTTTATTTTCTTGCCATTTAGCTTTAAATTTAAGACATTAAAAGTAAAGTAAAGTAGTCACTTGTTGCAGTGCAGACTAAGCAGACTATTATTTAAAATCCAAAATACATTTTTTGAGTGTATCAGAAAGTACAAATGCTCAAAAATTCAATATTATCTCTTTTTAGTCTAATAGTTTCTTACCCATTAGGAATGCTGTTCTTAATGTTTAACTTTCATTATTTGAAATTTTGATTTTTGCATGTGAACTAAACTTGCATTTCTAAATGAGTTGGGATAAAATTAAATGAAAAATATAACACTAACTTAAGTATAATTAGAAAAAAGTTAGGCAAACTCAAATGACATTTATCACACAAAATCTTACATATAATAAGTGCTCTAATTTGTTGAATTAATTATTTATTCAGAAAGGTACACTCACAGAGACTTAATTATAGTGTAAAATGAATTTTCAGATTTATGCTATGTCAGAAAAGGTGAATCTATTTTAATTCAAATAGTCACTTACCATGTGAATATATTGACTCTTACATAGAAGCATCTGTGCATATATGAGCTTCAAATATTTTGACTCATAAAAGAGGCTACGTATAGCTCACTTCTAAACTCATAGTTGAAACGCCTTATGAAAGCATTGACTTTATCATTGGCTGTAGAAAAAAGGCATACATGAACTAAACCAATTTATACTACTATTATTTCTCCTTCTCCTAAAAACATTTTTCTTATAGCTTTATCGTGACCTTTCTTATCAGTCACTGTTTATACTTATTAACCATTTCATTATATCTTTGTCTTCTACATTGAAGCCACTGTGAATTCAAGAAAGCACCTTTATGCCTTCATATCCCAGTGGACAAACTTTACCTTCATTAACAATGTCCAATTTAGAAAAGCAACAATTTTGGAAATAAGATTAATGACTAATGATGCATCATCGCCTTATTATCTTCCTCCTCTTCATTTCTGCTCTGCCATGTCTTATTTTATTTGTTTATTTTGTTTTATAGACTTTGTTACTTGATCATCTTTATTCAAAACTGAGGTGAAATTATAATTTAGTAGGAAATTTTCTGGGACAATAAAAACACAAGGGAAAAATGGAAATATGTAGCCTGGGAGAGATGTTAACAGTTCTATATCATATAGGATATATTTTTCTTCACTGTTTGTTGAGATTTTGTTTTATGAAACACTTTGTTTTCCCTCTCACTGAACATAAGTTCAAAGGAAATATTGAAATAATTACTTAAGAAATACTTTTTCAAAAGGTGTATATAAGAATGATCAAGAAAAAGGCAGTAAGTCAAGGGATAGACATTTAGAAATTAAAAGTTGAAATCCTAATTATGATACCTTGAACTGAAAACATGACAATTTTTGTGAGGCTAATTAGTCTTCCATAATGGAAAGCAATAAAATTGAGTCTATATGGTTATGAGATGAAATTGAAAACAATTGCATATTTCCTGAAATTTATATTGCTAAATTATCAAACATAATTGTTTTTAGTGTTGCAGGTAATTGACTTGCAACTTTTCTAAAGTTATTGAAATGTATTCCTGCTTTGAAACCTTCTCATAATCTATATTACAACAACTTCATTTCAAAGACTTCGAATGTGTTACAGTTTTAACCTATTAGTTAGCTGCAAGAAAATTTTGCTTTTTGTTAAAGTGGAGTCACTTCATGGGTAAATTAATAAAATATTTTATCACACTTTCTTCTGTATGGCAACAATCTTTTTTCTATTATAAAGACAATATAAATTTACAGAAATGTCTGAATGAGAAGGAGGAAAATCCTGAATTCCACCAACTTTAAATGAAAGCATTGTAGATATTCTGTCATTGAAACACTTGTATAAATTTTTATGCAGCTGTGTGTGCAATTTTGTATAATGTTTAACATTATCAAACACAGAAATTTTAGGAAACTAAAAGGCCTGAGAAAATATCATTTTTTCAAAAAGAATCAGAAAAGAGAGAGTAGAATATTTTTGCATGTTATGAATCTGCAGAGGATCAAACTAAATCCTTTCTATGTAAGGGAAAATGGCAAAATTTGAGAGGGAGAAAGATTTGGTTAAAATGGCAAGCAAATGAGATGCTATTAAGTACTATATTGTTTAACTAATGAGTGAGTACAATCTGTAAAGTATCAGTGGGTGAGGGTTACAAAAAAGAAAAAAACCCTCCAAATCATGAGGGACACTTGAACCAACATTTATCTTGCATTTACCCTATCATCTGGTACATGGGCTGGGTGGCCCTGCTCTATGCAGTCACAGTGACCCAGGCTGATAGAAGCCTTAGGCTCTTGATCTAGAACAGGTGGGACCTTGCTCATCACAACAGGGGAAGAAAAGAGAGAATCCCATAATGAAAAGCTTTGTCCCAGAAGTAAGGCACATTACTTCCCACAGCCAATCAGACAAAATCAATTACCTATCTCTAACTTGCCTTCAAGACGCTGAAAATATATTCACCTGTATAGGTCCAGAAGGAGAGAGACATTACTGAGGGAGTGTCCGTTGAATAATCAGATTTTCTACTAGTATGTTTCATCCAATTAGCACTCTTGAGAATACAGTCTTATATTACTTAGAAGAAAAAAGCTTATGTTCTGAAAAATATGTCATTAGGCAATTCCATTATTGTGTTAACATCCTAGAGTGTACTTACACTAACACATCTGTGATATCACTAGGCAATGTGATTTTGTGGAACCACCATCGCGTGTGCTGTTTGTTGTTGGCAGAAATGTCCTCATGTGGGGTGGGAATGTATTTAACTAGGCCCAAGTACTCCAATTTTAATTACATTGCTTTCTTTTAATGATACACTATTTATTCAGCATTCAAGTAATATTTTTATTTCTTGAAAAATTATATTAAAATGATATTTTGGCATGTGTTTCCACTATAATCAGCTATATCTAATAGAATTGTTCATTTAAAGTTGTGCCTCTTTATTTTTAAATTATTTTGGAAGTGACAACTCTTACTCTAAAAAATAAAGATGGCCTCAAATACAACTTCAAATTCTTGCTGTATGACAATAGATAAAGAACTTTCCTCTCTGAACAATATCTACAAAATGATAATAATATGAGCCTGTTCACCACTATGATATAATACTTCCCAGAGCTTCCCGAAATCAGGAAGATAAAAAGAAATCTATAACCAAAAAGAAAAGGAGGAGGAGGAGGACAAGAAAACAAAGGAGGAGAAGGTGGGAGGCAGAGGAAGAGGAAGAGGAAGAAAAATGCAAGATTCAGGAATTTAAAAGGAAAAGAAAAGTATTAGAAGTATGACATTATATAATTTTAATGAAATTTAACATCAATATGAAAAAAGTGATACTATTTGATGCATACTAAATTTTTTCTTTGTCTAAAAAACTATTTAAGATTTGATGTCTTCTTTGGGAAAAAAGTTACCTTATTTAACTTAGCCCTAGTAACACTAGGTTTTTACACAATCTTTTGATATGTTAATGGTTCATACACAATCTTTTTAAACCAGGCTTAGATTTAAATTTTCATTGTGACACCATAATTCAGACTCTGTCATCTCTTGCCTACATTATTGGGAGAGTTTTCCAACTGCTGCTCCTATTTTCTTTGTCACTCTGTATCTCTTTCATTCTAAATAACTCTTTCTTAACACATAATTCTTAATGGGTCATTTTTTAAATAAACATTTGATGTCTTTTTATTTCTTGCAAACAAGTCTTAATGTGGTTGGGCATTGTTTTTTCATTCTTTTGATCCATATCCTCAAACCTCGAATCTCCCTCTGCTTCCATTTCAGTTCTTTCAGCTTCTGGCTGGAAATGGAGAGAGCCAGGGGAAAGCTCACTAATTGCTGTGTGCATGTATATCACTATCATTCTGAAGTATATTAGGGAGTAAGATTTCAATGCACCAATAAAAGACTATTAAAAAAAGAAATGGGAAAAGCAGGTTTAATCTAGCTTATTGATTTAGTCAAAATGTGACAAGTGATAATTTATAAATATATCCAAAATTCTGTATTTTTTCTTGTCATAGTAAAGAAAATAGAAACAAAAACATATTGTTGTATCTATTGGCTATTTCTTTAAAACAAATCACCCCCAAACTTAGTGGTTTTAAATAATGAGAATTTGAATCATCTCCTAATCCTGGGTTTTGTTGGGTGTTGTATAATCTAGGTCATCTCAGATGGGCTCCATTGAGCCCTCTCATGTACTGGATGATTCATAATGTCTTCACTCCTGTGCAGGGTGGTTGGCAAACCATTGTCTCTTGGGCATTGGATTTTCTCCATGTCTTCTCATCCTCCAGCAGGCCCTAGGTTCATTACCTGGTGGTCTAAGGTTTACATGTTCAACAACAACAAATCACCTTCAGTGTGTCAACTTGTTTTAGTGCCTGCCCTTGCCACATTTACTAAAATTCCACTGGTCTGGTAAATCAAATGGCCAAAGGCTAATAAAGTAGGATCTACATCCTCATGGAAGATTGTAACAATTTTTACAATTTATGTCTGTCCAGGAATTTGTCAATGTCATCTAAGTTGTCAAATGTTGGCATAAAGATGTTCATTATTTTCTTTTATAACACTGGTGATATTACTTTGATGATGAATTCTGTTTTTGAAGATTGGCATTATTTTAACTTTATGGAAACAAAAGAACTATAATTAGTGATTCGGTACATTTATTGAAATAACATTTGAGAACATATAACAAAAATACTGGAGGAATTTTAAAGTAGTTTGGTAATAGAAAGTTGATGCACAAATAAGTTCATGTATGAAAGTACCCCTCACTCACTGATACAATCATGTATGAAGGTACCCCTCGTCCATAGATGCAATCATGTATGAGAGTACCCCTCATTCACAGACTTAGTCATAGGCTATTTTTCTAATGATGCTATGGAGTTAATAACATCTGGACACATTCTTTGAGAGGAACAAGATAAAAAATAATGTTTGATTGATGTCATTCTTCTCTTCTACTGAGACTACATGCTCAGTGCTGAGGGCATGCACAGGAGATATGGCTGCTTCAGTGAACAGAGCTCTCCACCTGTGACCTGCATTCAAGCAATCTCTTATTAATGATTCCCCCTTATTAGGAATCATTATTCATGGCCATACACTGTTACAAAGGAAGACTGACAGTCTATTCAGGTTGATATTAAGTGTGATGATTTTTTTACCAGCATGAGAAAAAATGGGGGTCTGACAGTGAAGTCTGACTAATTTTGTCACATTCATCTCTCTTTTATAACAAGATGGGTCATTCATTATAGTTACAGAAACATTTTTACATTGCATAATTTAAAACATCATACATTTTCTAAAATTTATATTAAGTACTTTACTTAAAGCACATATAAATGCAAACTCGTACCCAATAATTTTAATTTTGATGATAATCAAAAAATTATATTCATTATATATACATATATACATACATATATTTCTACATGAACATTCTATATTTTTCATAATTTTTATCTAATATGATATTTTAGTTATAGTTTACATGATCATGTGATTACTAAATTCATAGAAATAGACAATGACAAACCAGCTGAGATTATATGGTGGAAATTTAAGCTGTGAATTCTCTTCAGAGAATGATTTACGATTCCATGATTCTATAAAACACTAATATTCTATGACAATAAACTATATTTTATTAAAGATTTAAGCTTTTAATTTATTGAAGTTATGAATGTAAAAATATAAACATAGTCAGAATATGTATATATATGCACATGTATATAAACACACATAAGTACTTATATATGTTTGTGTTTATGTGTGCCTATGTTTACAAAGCATTTGTATATTCACTAAGTACAATGAAATTATTTGTTTTAATGAACTCAGACCAGCTGAGAATACACAATGTTATTTTTAAATCCATATTTATTTTAATAAGTAAATTAAATATATTGAAATAATATACAAACCAATTAATGTAGCTAATTAAATAAGCAATTCTTAAATAATTTTAAAGAAATATATTTGTCCTAAAAATTTTGAACTTTCATATGATTTCCACTGAAAGAATATTGTTCTGGTGAATTATATCAGTCAAATGATATAAAAGTGTACCTTATTGGAGGAAACCAATACTCTACCTAAAATTATTCAAAAATATCTCCAAAGAATATACTCTCCTTTTTCCATCTTTATCTATAATTGACACCATCCCTTTTCTTGAGTTAATGCTTATGTTATTGCTTAAAGACATTTTGGTCATCTCATAAGAATGTCAAATGAATGTAATAAGCAAAGTCTTTTGATTTGGAAAGGCTACTTCATATTCTCCCCCTCCATGTTAATACGTTCCGCATCTGCCTGCTCCTTGAAGGTAGAAAGCACAGATGCTTAAAATTATCTGAGTATGTTCTGCCTGAAAAATAAAGTAAAAACACCCTAAAATCATCTCTAAGCAATATCCATCCCTACACACACACACACACACACACACACACACACACACACCTGTTCTTTTCATTTATATTCAATAATACTACTCAAAACTACTTCATTAACCATGTGCTATATTATTTCTTTTCTCTGGAGGGCAAAGAATACATTCATTCATTTATCAAAGAACTATCATGTTGCAGACACTGGTCAAGCCATTGTGACATACAAATGAACAGAAAGCAAAAATAAGCGACTGTGTGAAGTACATTAGGCTTAGTCTAGAGTTCAAGAGAGAGGTGTGGGCTGCAAATATGAATTTATGCATTGTCAGCATGGACATGATAAGTGAATACAAAAGATGACAGAGTAAAGAGTCCATGCAAAGGGTAAGGAAGCAAAGACAAAAGACCAGTGTGCTCAATGGATGGGAGGTCCCAGTGAGGTCAATAGATCATTGGATCTGGAATCCCAGAGGGAGTAAGCTAGATAGAAGGGGTAATCAAAGATGACATGGATGAGACTGAGATTGTGGAGAGGTTGCAGGTATTGGGATTGAAGCAGTCTGGGCTGTCTATGGTCAAAGAGGGGAGTGGCGGAAGCCAGTGGTTGTCAACAAGTGTCTAAAGAAACTGAGGGGCCAAAAATTTGGAAAGATCCTCTTTGTATTCATTAAAATCACCAAGAAACAAGACACATTTGGTGACAGTAACAATGAAATTGTAGCTAAAATTCACCAGGCGAGATTCAGATTTCTATCAGAGCAAAATATTGAAGAGAAAGTTCAAAAGAGAGTTTGACAGGAACAGAGGGAAAGGGGGAGGTACAGGGAAAAGAACAAAGAACAGACAAAATTGTGTTACGTGCATGTACAAATATGTAACCATGAATCTTACTATTCTGTTTAATCATAATGTGCCATTTAATAAAATGGAAAAAAAGAGGTTGAAGCTGGTGGCACACACCTGTAATCCCAGTACTTGGGAGGCTGAGACAGGAGGGTCACAGGTTTGAGGCCAGCCTCAGCAACTTAGAGGGACCCTCAGAAACTTAACAAGACCCTGTTTCAAATTTTTTAAAAAAGGGGGGTTGGAGGATTTGGGACTGGGGATATAACTCAGAGGTAGAATGCCCCTGATTCAAATCCAGTACCAAAAAAAAAAAAGTTGACAATGACAATGTAGGATTTTCTATACATGGACCATGAATTGTACAAGATAGTGGGGGGAAGGGGACTGATGAAATGACACAGGAGGTATAAAGAAATTTTGGGCTTCCTGTGGTAATTTCAGCAATGTCACGGGTTCAATTCTAGCAGAATCAAATTATATAGTGATATATAGTGGTAGAATCAAGTTATATATAGTTTCAGTAAAATCGTGGTTGATGTGGGCAAGGAACAGTGAATATACCAATGTTCAGCAAAAAGATCTTGGTCAGAGATTTTGTAGACTTACAGTATGTAGATGGAATTGAAGACTCCACTGGAAATTTGTTTTCCCATAAGCAAATACCTGCTGCTTCAGGAGAAGGATTTAGAGCTTCAGGAATACGCCCCATCTTTTAAAACCCAATCGAAAATGTCAGTCTCTATTGTCTAACCATCACCAGAGAGCACTTATTTCCTCCTGTTTCTTTAACACTGTTAACTACCTTATGAGGTACTTCAGTACAGGAACAATTTATCCTAATATGCACAGTATCTAACATAGAGTTTGACATATATATGGTACTCAGGAAGTCTTCACGATTAGTGGGAGAAAGCAAATATTCCAAATCAGGGCTTTCCAAATAGGGAGATTTTTCTTTTTTTGTACTGGGCATTCTCCTTCTGAGCTACACACCCAGCCTTATTTTATTTTATTTTTTTGTTTTGTTTTGAAACAGGGCCTCACTAGGTTGATGAGAGTCTCACTACTTGCTAAAGCTGTCTTTGAACCTGCAATCCTCCTTTCTCACCCTCCCAAGTACAAGGATTACAAGCGTGCACCACCACACCAGGCTGGGACAAATCTTTTTTTTTTTTTTGAAACATGCTTTTATTGGTACATTGTGGTCTCACATCACAATGAATATCAATTTGATATTAACATACATGCACACAGCTCTTAGTGTTCCCCCCGCCTCCCCCTCCCCATATGGAGTACCGAGAATGACGTTGGTACATTCTCACATGTACACATTGTTTATGATAGTAATTCCATTGATACACTTCTTTCTTGCCCTTCCCCTTCCCTTATACTACTTCCCTTGCTCCACTGAGAGTTCTCTACCAATGTCTGGAGTCCCTTTTGTATCCCCACTACTCCCTAGGTTGCACATATTAATGAAAACATATGACCCTTCTCTTTTTGTGATTGGCTAATCTCACTTAACATACTGTTCTCCAGATCCTTCCATTTTCTTGTAAATGCTGTTATTTTGTTCTTCTTTATTGCTGGGTAGAATTCCATTGTGTGTATTTCCCATAATTTTGTAATCTACTCATCTGCCGATGGAGACCTAGGTTGGTTCCATAATTTGGCCACTGTGAATTGTGCTGCTATGAACATGGGTATGCATATTACTGTAGTTTTCTAGTTTCAATCCCTTTGGTTTGATACCCAGTAGTGGAATAGCCAGATTATATGGTGGATCCATTCCCAGTTTTCTGAAAAATCTCGACACTGATCTCCATAGTGGTTGAACTAGTTTGCAATCCCACCAACAGTGTAGAAAAGTCCCTATTTCCCCACATCCTTGCCAACATTTGTTGTTTGACTTCTTAATGCTTGCCATTCTAATTGGGGTTAGATGAAATCTTAGAGTAGTTTTGATTTGCATCTCCCGGATTGCGAATGATGTTGAACATTTTTTCATGTATCTATTGGCCATTTGTATCTCTTCTTTCGTGAAGTGTCTATTCATTTCAGTTGCCCACTTCTTGATGGAGTTGTTTGTTTTCTTAGTGTAAAGTCTTTGAAGTTCTTTGTATATCCTAGATATTGGACCTCTGTCAGAGGGATATCTTGCAAAGATCTTCTCCCATTCCATAGGCTTTCTCTTTAGGCTCTTGATGGTTTCCTTTGATGAGCAGAAGCTTTGTAGTTTAATGCTATCTCACTTATTACTTCTTGTTTTAATTTCCTGTGCTTTGGAGGTCTTGTTGAAGAAGTTTCTACCTGTGACTATATGTTGGAGTGTTGAACCTATGCCCTTCTCTAGTAATTTCACAGTCTCTGGTATAACGTCCAGGTCTTTGACCCATCTCTAGTTGACTCTTGTGCAGGGTAAGAGGTGAGGATTTAGTTCCATTTTTCTACAAGTAGATAACCAGTTTTTCCAGCACCATTTGTTTAAAAGACTGTCCTTTCTCCAACATATGTGTTTGCCACCTTTGTCGAAAATCAATTGGCTATAAGTTTGTGGACTTGTTTCTGTATCTTCTATTTGGTTCCACTGGTCTATGTGTCTGTTTTTGTGCCAATACCATGCTGATTTTATTACTATATCTCTGTAGTATAATTTGAAGTCAGGGATTGTGATGCCTCCTGCACGGTTCTTATTGCTGAGAATTGCTTTGGCTATACTGGGTCTTTTTTTTTTTCTCCTATGAAATTAATGACTGATTTTTCTAGATCTGCAAAAAATGATGTTAGTATTTTGATAGGAATTGCATTGACTCTGTAGATCATTTTTGGCAGAATGGCCATTTTGATAATATTTATTCTGCCTATCCAAAAGCAGGGGAGATCTTTCCATCTTCTAAGATCTTCTTCGATTTCTTTTTTCAGTGTTCTATAGTTTTCATAGTAGAGGTCTTTTACCTCTTTGGTTAAGTTTATTCCTAGGTATTTGATTGGTTTTGAAGTTGTTGTGAATGGAATTGTTTTCTGGATTTCTTTCTCAGTATATTCATGGCTGGCATATATGAAAGCTACTGATTTTTTTAGGTTGCTCTTGTATCCTGCTACTTTGCTGAATTTGTTAATCTGCTCTAGTAGAATTTTGGTTGAGTTCTTTGGGTCTTCGAGATATAGGATTATATCATCTACAAATAAAGATAATTTTATTTCTTCTTTTCCTATTTGAATTCCTTTGATATCCTTCTCTTATTTTATTGCTCTGGCAAGAGTTTCGAGGACTATATTGAAAAGAAGTGGTGATAGTGGGCATCCTTGTCTTGTTCCTGATTTTAAGGGGAATTCCAGCAATTTTCCCCCGTTTAATATGATGTTGGCTTTGGGTTTCTTATATATTGACTTAAGGATGTTGAACTATGTTCCTTCTATTCCGATTTTCTGTGGAGTTCTTAACATGAATGGGTGTTGAATTTTGTGAAATGCTTTTCCACATCTATTGAAATCATCATGTAATTCTTGTTTTTAGTTTGATTTATGCGGTGGATAATATGTACTGTTTTGTGTATGTTGAACCAGCCTTGCTTTCCTGGGATGAAACCAACTTGCTCATGCTGTACAATTTTCTCAATACGGTTTTGAATGTACATGGCTAGTATTTTATTTAGAATTTTTGTGTCTATGTTCATTAATGATATTGGTCTGTAATTCTCTTTTCTTGAGGTATCTTTATTTGGCTTTGGTACTAATGTAATGTTGGCCTTGTAAAAGAAATTTGAAAGAATTCCATCTCTTTCTATTTCACTGTATAGCTTGTGAAGTATTGGGTTTAGTTCTTCTGTAAAGGTTTTGTAAAATTTGGCTGGAAAACCATCTGGACCTGGGCTTTTCTTTGATGGCAGTCTTTTTATTGCTGTTTCTATCTCTGTGCTTGCTATTAGTTGATTCAGGTTTTCTATATCCTCTTGGTTCAATTTAAGTAGGTTGTATGTGTCTAGATATCTGTCTATTTCTTCCATGTCTTCCAGTTTTCAAAGTAGTTACTATGATCCTCTGGATTTCTCCTATCTGTGGTGATGTCCCCTTTTTCATTTCTGATTATGATAATTTGGGTTGATTCTCTCCTTCTTTTGGTTAGGTTAGCTAATGGTTTTTCAAACTTGTTAATCTTTTCAAAGAACCAGCTTCTTGTTTTGTTGATTCTTTGTATTTATTTTTATTCTCCATTTCATTCATTTCTGCTCTGATTTTAGTTTTCTCCTGCCTTCTACTGACTTTGGGATTAGACTGTTCCTGTTTTTCAAGATCCTTGAGGTGTGTCATTAGGTTGTTTATTTAGATATTTTCTGTTTTCCTATGTGGGCACTCAGTGCTATAAATTTTCCTCTTAACACTGGTCCCATAGATTTTGGTATGTCATGTGTCTATTTTTGTTTAATTCCAAGATACACTTGGTCTGTGCTTCTAAACCTTCTTCAATGCCTGTTATCCTTAGATTAGGACCTCTTGTATTGTCTTGTATTTCTTGGATGGTCAGGGTGTGTTGTAATATCTTCTGTATATCGTTGACTGTGTTTTCAGTTTTGAATGAACTGTCTTCCAGGAGTGATACCCTGTTTTCCATGTGGTCGAGCCTGCTAGACATGGTTTCTATTGCGGTCTTTAATTCATTTATTGACTCCTTCATTCATTCAGAGTTTCTTTCTGATTCTTTCTTAGTGCCTCAATTTCCTCCTTCATATCCTCTATGCTTTCTTTGAGACCTTTCATCATTCTGAAGATCAAAATTCGAAATTCTCCATCTTGGATTTCCTGTAGGTCATTATCAGTAATCTCACTTGTTGATGCATTGTGTTTCTTGTTTCTTCACTGTTCCTCATTCTTGTATTTTCAGTGTTTTCAATTTTATGTTTCTGTTGCCTCTGCATCATCTTCCTTTCTGTGTATAAGACCTCTTGATGGTCCAGAATTCTGTTCTGGTTCCTTACCCTTGGAATCTTTTTTTTTTCTTGGCCTGTCAAATATTTACTCCATGGACATTTTCTACAGAAGCACTTGGCCAATTTGTACACAGTGATTCCTTATGCACGCCAAAAGGGTTTCTATAAAAATGACACTATACAAATCTGTACACCGGTCCCCAGAGCGATTCTCCATCTCCCAGGGGGAGTTATCAACTTAAAGCAGGATACCTGAGGTTTCATGTCTCTAGTTGCCTTATCATAATCCCAAATATACATTTCAGGGTTTTTGTTTTTAATGATACTTTCCCTTGAATATGTGCACTGTGGTTAAAATTAAAAACAATAAAAAAAAATAATCGCTTGTAGGAGTAACCCTTCCCACCCCATCTGAGAGACTTCATCTGGCTGTGGCGCAGCGAGGGCTGAGTGTCCCCGACGGCACCGGCTTGGGGGGTGGCACCTCCATGGCGCCTCTTCAGCAGAGTCGGCAAAGGCTCTCGTTGACTTTTAAAAAGAAGGAGGATGAAGAAGAAAAGAAAAACAAAACCCCGAATGCCAAAGGAATTTCAGTGGGATGAAGTTTCTCCACCACTTAGAGAAAATCTCTGTAGCCGCTGCACCAGCTGGGCCACCATGGTGTCGTAGATCCCAGGGCAGGCCTCTTCTGCCAGGTATATGGCCCCTCGCAGCTCTTCTATGGAACCCATGTTCCATCCGCAAGCCTGGCTCTTCTCCTTCAGCTCTGCAAAGAGAGGAGAGGTAATCGTGGATAAACACTGAGAGAAAGGCCTCTTTGGGATGTCCTTCATCTTCTTTCTTTCCAAATCCGAGGGCTGAAGAGCTCCATTCTCGAGGTTCTTGGGATCCTTCTCTCGGATTGTGAAGATCTAGTCCCCAGAGTCGCTGCCTCCAGATGCCTGGCCATCTGTTTCCGCATCGGAGTCCTCCGAGCTGGAGTCGTGGCTCCGCTCGGCCTTTCACCGATTGTACCTGTCGATGAGCTCCGTCAAGTAGGATATCGTCTTTGCGTTGCGCATTATAAACTTGTGTTTCAGCAACTCCTTCGCAGTGGGTCTGAAGCTTGGCTCCTTATTCAAACAGGCCTCCACAAACTCCTTGAGGGGTTTGCTGTAGTTTCCTTCCAGAGTCGGGGGGGGGGGGTTGTTCTTTGGAATGAGAAATAAAACCTTCATGGGATGCAGCTCGGAATGAGGTGGCTCCCCTTTTGCCAGTTCTATAGCTGTTATGCCCAGTGACCAGATGTCCGCCTTGGGGTCGTAGGCTGACTGCTTGATGACCTCGGGCGCCATCCAGAAGGGGGTGCCCACGAAGGTGTTCCTTTTTATCTGGGTATCTGTCAGCTGGCCTGCCACCCCAAAGTCAGCCAGCTTCACCTCTCCGTGTTAGAGAGCAGGACGTTGGCCGCTTTGATGTCTCTGTGGATTTTCTCCTCTGAATGCAGATAATCAAGTCCTTTCAATATTTCTCTTAATATGGTGGTGATCTGAGTTTCATCTAAAGGGCCAGGTTCTAATAGATCCAGGGCGGAGCCTCCACCAAGATACTCCATTACGATCCACAATTTAGTATCCTTCAAGTAGGATCCATAATATTTGGTTACCTATGGACTGTCAGACTGACTCAGCACTGTGATTTCTTGTTGAATGTCCTCTATCTCATCTTCAGCTTCTTCCAGATCAATGACTTTTATGGCAACCACTTTCTGAGTCCGATTGTCAATGCCTTTGAACACCTCGCCAAAAGAGTCCTTCCCGATTTTGTCTAGTTTTGTAAAAAGCTCTTCTGGTTCTGCTTTTAGGTTCTGCATGCCAGGCAGGCCCGACTGCACCGGGGAGTGGGCCATGACGCTCAGGGCGGAGAGGCCGGGGATCTCCGGGCCGGGTCTCAGCTGCGGGCGGCGGGCCGCGACTCCATTCACCGCACCACGGAGGGGCTGGGGCGTGCAGGCCTCGCGCCGGCTGCCGCCGCCGCCGCTCCTCCCCCTCTTCTGCCGCCGCCCCTGGAGCCGGAGTGGGCGCGCACCGCCCGCAGAGCCCGCAGCGAGCACCCACCGAGCACCGAGCACGCCCCGCCCCGGCCCCCGCGCCCGGCCGGGGACCCCGCCCCTGGAATCTTTTTTTTTTTTTTTTTTTTTTTGCGGTACCGGGGATTGAACACAGGAGCGTTCTACCTCCGCGCTACAACCCCCGGCCCTATTTTTTATACTTTATTTTTGAAACCGGGTCTCACAAAGTTGCGGAGGGCCTCACTAAGGAGAGAGAGAGACAGACAGACAGACAGACAGACAACGAGAGAGAGCGCTGAAGCTGGCAGCGAACCCGGATCCTCTGGTCTCCGCCTCCCAAAGTACTGGGATTACAAGCATGCGCCACCACGCCCGGCTGGAATCTTTTTAAAATACAGATTCTGATGTCTGGGTTGAGCATAGTGTTGTCTTTATTATACTAGTCCTCAGCCATGCTTTGAGTTGGTCGGTTCCACAACACATCTAATGACAGACAATTACGCATTAAACTTTGCATTATAGTACAGTGCTCTTTTGGTCATTAAAAAAGGATCCACACTTATATTGAATTTTATTAATATATAATTTTCTTACCTTTTTTTTTTTTGTGGTACCGGGGATTGAATCCAGGGGCGTTCTACCTCCGCGCCACACCTCCGGCCCTATTTTTTTTATACTTTATTTTGAAACCGGGTCTCACAAAGTTGCGGAGGGCCTCACTAAGTAGAGAGAGAGACAGGGAGACAGAGAGAGCTGAGGCTGGCCGCGAACCCAGATCCTCCGGTCTCCACCTCCCAAAGTACTGGGATTACAAGCGTGCGCCACCACGCCCGGCTATTTTCCTACCTTTTAAATTTTGCTTTGTTAGAATCTTTAGTAAAACTTCATATTTAGTGTTGAATTCCAGATATTACATTTTGGTCCTTTAGAGTTTGAATCATGAAAAAGTAACACAAAGTGTTATGAAGAACAGAATAATGGCTGGAAATTTATTGTAATAATGCCCTCTGATGAGCTAGTACTTTGCCATTAGTGGTCAAGAACATGCCATGTCAGAAGCATAGGTCTTGGTGAAAACACATGTTCTTGGATTTTGGAACCCATGACACCATTTAGATAGACATGGAACTTTCAGCAAGGCTGGGGCTATGGTCAGTAAACTGGCATTTTACTGACTAGTTTAAATTCAGTGGAAGTGTGGGGACCCAAAGGAGTATGGGCTGGTGGTGAAGGCATGACCTCTCTCAGTGCAGACATGTACACATCTCACATTGTTGGGGTTGCCCGTGTCCCCTTACCTTAGCAGGTGCCCACACCTCCCCTATAATAGCAGGTGCATGCACATCCAGAGCATGCACATTGCATAAAATTGTATGCAATGATTATGCATGTGCAATGGCTAAGAAAAGTATAACACACATGTGCACACCCACGCTGACGTGGACATGCATCATTTTTGTGCAGAACCCTGTATAAGGAATGCGTCTGCAGGGTAAAGTGGCTGTTTGTTGTTTGTTCTCCTCCAGATGGCAACTACACGTGCTTTTTTTGTCTATGGGAACCTCACCACCAAAACCTTCCCTGCAACCACAGCTGCCCGTTGCCTGGCCCCTGACATGGAGGGTATGATTTAATTTGTAATCAAAGTTTGTGTTTAGAGGACCTTGACTTTTAATACCATCTGGGGAATATTTTTAAGAACTTTATGGGGGGAAAGTGCTAAAATAGTACATGCTGAACTGCTTAGGGAAATGTATAGGAATTTTGAATTTCTGGTTGGAAAAATAAAGCCTACATTAAGTCCACTTTGTTTCTAGACTAATTATAAAGGAGATTATTTAATTACATTTGGAATTAACTTTGTGAATTTAGGGTTTCTTACATTTAAGATAAGGAAAAAAATGTAATAATTTTCCCTAAATGTAACAGACACTTAGTCACATACACGAAATATCTGTATTAGAACTCAGAGAAGTATTATAAAATCAGGGAAAGGAAAGGATACCAATCCTTTCATAATAAAACACAAACACACACACACACACACACACACACACACACACACATACATATGTTTAACAGTTTGTAGATGCATATACTAAGATGTTCTCATATAAAACCAGTTTATTGACTTCATGTCCTCAGAGCTATGTTAACTTGCTAGTCATTACACTTCTATTAATGTTTTATGGGTTTTATGGCTTTTCCTAATTTACTTGGTAAACGCTGCAGAGATTCCAGAGACTGCTTGATGGTTTCTATCTATTTGTAAAATATTATATAAATTGAGTTAAAGTTTTAGCTGTACTTACAAATCTTAAAGCATTAGACAATAAGAAATATGCAGTGATAAAGGAAACCAAAACACCACTTATTTCACTCAATTAGATTTCATGAATGGATTTTATTATACAACTCTGCTTTGATATTTCTCAATTTCTTATGACTTTTCAAGTAGATACATTTAAAATTCCAGTTAGAAATACTATCAGTTTTAAGGATAATTATTCATTAGCTGAAAATTTGAGGGTAAATAACTTTTATGATTTACTATTCATAAATTACCAGGTAAAAATATAAAAATATACATATAGAAAACAAATTTATATGTTGAAAGTACCCCACAGTAATATGTTTTAAAAAATCAGCAATATTTGAATATAACATGGGTTAATAAAGGCAATCTTTTTTGTTAAAATATCTTTGACTATACAGAAATATTGGTATACAATGTAGTTGTATTCATACCCTAAACATATTATTATTATTTTAGTAAGAAGGAATTAAAACAAATCTGGATAATTTTCCTCATAATTATCCTGTGTCACTGAGGCATTCATTTATCTAACAGAAATAATATAAAAAAATCAAAGAAATAATATCAAAAAATCAAAAAATCAAAGATCAATCCTGAATTTTCTGCCTTGTTTTTTCTCTTTATAGTGAATGTTAGAGATTATATCTTGGGAAATTGTTCTTCTGAATTCATATAATAGGTTGCTAGGGAGAAAAAAGCAGTCAATCTTTCTCTAGAATAAAGATAAAGTTAATTATTTTAGTAAAATCAGCTTTGGGTTTAGCTGAAGATCCCTTTAGAAATTAAGAAGAAATTAACTCTTTTTTCTACAAAGAGACTGCATATTTGTTTTCTTTCAGTTTACTAAATATAACTCCTAATTACTACCTATCTTATTTCTATCCTATCTGAACAGTATTGTTAAATAGCCTTTTATTGTTCTCAGTCAAAATCCATCATTTATTTTACTTTGTTCTAATTATAACTGTATAATTCACACTCTTTAAACTTGTCACCTCTGATTTAAAACAAAAAAAAAAGTGCTGTTAGAGAAAAACTTTGAGAGCTCCATCTGTTGAGACATTTTGTCCTTGTGATTTGCACTTTTCTCCTACTTAATAAAAATACAACCCTCTATCCCCAGATTTTCTTTTGTTTTATTTAGGAGGAGTAAGCACCCTACCAGTTTTTTTCCATATAAATTTTAGCATCTGGGCTTCAATTCCCACTGATTTCTTATTTCAAGATAGAAAGTCTTAAAATATGGTGAAGTTGGTCCTGTTGTAAAATGTTCTAAAATTAGATTGTGGAGATGGTCTGCAACTATGGGAACTTACTAAACTCAAACAATTCTAGCTAGAGGCATTATATGATTTCAGAACACCAGAAAGAAAACTTGATTGCAAATGTGCACCTCCACCAGAACTTTACTCTATACAGAATACAGCTTAGTTTCATTTCAAGAAATCCCTTTCCTCCTACCATCCTTTCTACTTCTACAGCTATACTAAAATTCCAACTCTATAGAAAGTGGAGGGGGGCCGGGCGTGGTGGCGCACACTTGTAATCCCAGTACTTTGGGAGGTGGAGACCGGAGGATCCGGGTTCACGGCCAGCCTCAGCTCTCTCTCTCTCTTTCTCTCTCTCTCTCTTTCTCTCTCTCTACTTAGTGAGGCCCTCCACAACTTCGTGAGACCAGGTTTCAAAATAAAGTATAAAAAAATAGGGCTGGGGGTGTAGCACGGAGGTAGAACGCCCCTGGGTTCAATCCCCAGTACCAAAAAAAAAAAAAGAAAGAAAGTGGAGGGGAATTAGAGAAGAGAAAGGAATTAGAACAAGTGTTGATTCATCCTCACTACCTTCTGAATGAGGTTAAGGTAGTTGGAGAAATATCTAGGTTAGATAGTGGGAAAGTCCAGTGGATCCTGAAAATATTTCTGGAGAAACTTACAAATCAGTTCCTGAATTGCTGCATTCAGTCTAGTGCCAGACCATCCCTGAGCTTACAGTTTAGAAATAGCTGGGAGAGTCATTAACATTAAAAGAGACAAATACTTTCTTTTAACCAAGATATCTTTTTTTCTAGAAAACTGAAAGAGAGAAGAAAATCTAAAACATTTAATATTTACCAAATAAAACTACAAAAATGAATTGGTCAACCCAAATGCCATTCTTTAAAATGATGGATGTCTTTATTCTACTCTCTCTCCAACCTTCATTCAACCAGATTAAGTTAGAAATAGAGAAGGGGGGAAGGAAGAGGAAGAGAAGGGAAGAACTATTGCTAGAAATGAAGAACGCTATATTTTTTGATACTTGAATATTGTGTTGAAATGTTTAAACATGAAAAACTTCAAATTCTAAAACACAACATGCTGCAGTGCTTTGGGAAAGTTGTGCTGTAAAGGAAAAAAAAAGAAAAATTGAAAAATAGCTTCAGAAGGATGGGGAATCAAGGGAGATTTATTTTCTTTTGCTAATAAAAATATTACTTTCTCTTTCAAGTCATTTTTTCCTACAGTCAATAATTCCCTCTCTCAAGCAATTATTTATTCTTAATGGTTGAAAATGACTATCTTTCCCATTTCCCCATTTTTCTCTTTTCTCTCTGTCCCTCTTTCCAGTTTTCATTGCTATATTTTTCTCTGCTTTCTCCCTGAAATAGTTTTATCAACTATATTACCAACCATCATGGAATATTTTTACTAAATATAATATCTTTTCAAAATACTCATTTACGGGTTATTATAAGTCATCAGAAAATATATCTCTGAGGGTATGGTTGAATGTATGTCCCTCATGTCTCATAGCACAAGTGCATAGGACAAGCTAAGGCCTGGTCCAGGACTGAGTCTTCTCCAAAGTTCTAAAATGTCAACTGCCAGAAAGTATAAACTTGGTAGTAAAAAATTAGACTGGTCATTATTTATACTTCATTCCTAGCTCATCATTGAATATGTAACAGCAGCCTGCTTCTGACCCTGACAGCTGACAGATGGCCTGTTTCAAAGATGACATTTTTCCTTCCCTCTTTTCCTCATGTCTTTCCCCTTCCTCCCCTTGTTAACTAGTAAGAGGCTCTTCTCAGTTAACTGACCAAATGAGTGAAGACCGGGCACCTGGCACCTGTGAGTCTGAAAAAGAACCAACTCAAGGATGACTTAGACATGAATTGTGTCTTGTTTGTCAAGCCCATGTGACCCTAAAGAGCTAACTCTTAAAAGGGACTTGATTCCTTTGTTCGGGGAGAATCCAGGGTTTTGATTCTGAACTCTTAAGTTCAACTGGCTTCTCTGGTTTGCTAGCAAATCAATAAATTTCTTTTTCCTTCTTCCCAAAGACTCATCCCAATTATTTGATTTGACAAATTGGGGCAGGTACTGGAATTTGGTTACAAATATACCTGTTGGTTTTTTTCACTTCTTTTATTCTATCATCAATTTTTTGTTTTTATGTCCCAGTTCCTTTTGACATTTGATAGTCCCTCTTTTTTTTTTTTTCAGTACTGGGGATTGAGCCCAGGGGCATTCAACCTCTGGACTACACCTCCAGCTCTATTTTTGTATTCTTTATTTTGAAACAGGGTCACTGAGTTGCGGAGGGCTTCACTAAGTAGCTGAGGCTGGCCACAAACCTGTGATCCTCCTGTCTCAGCCTCCCAAGTACTGGGATTACAAGCGTGCGCCACCACTCCAAGCTGTCCCTCTTTTTTTAACCTCATAAATATTCCTAATAGCACACACAATAGTTTTTGCTTTCCTACAGATACATATGTCACAGAAGATGAAATAAAAACATGATGATTAATTTTTTTTACTGAGTAGTACATTAGTTTATATTCTCTGAACTAGAATCATGCACCTATTAATTTAATTAAACTGTACACGCTCAAATAAGTCAGTGAGGTAAAATTTAATATTATGAAAGCATATCATGAAAATAATAATTCATAAGGCTTTTCACTATTCAAAGGAATTCAGAATAAAATATCTGCCTTGTCAAAAAAAAGATTGAACACTCTAATATATCAGATAATATGTAACATGATGTATCCAGAAACTCTCATGGTATTACTTGTCTGATGGAAATTTGAAGAGTCACATAAATAACTAATAGATGAAATTATGCTGTAAATAATACACCTATAAATGTCCAAGGGAAGAAAAGAAAACCTGAAATACACTGTAAAATTCAATTATTTTCTGCTCTAAAGAGTAGCCTGTCATCAATGATATTACACAGGAGACAAGATTTTACCTCAATAGTACTAACACAAGCTGACTGACACAAACATCCATAATTCAAAACAAATTTCTCTAGATAGATTTATACAGTTGCTAAGATGTCTATTTTGTGCATCTTCAGCTTTTATCTTCTGGAAACTATTGGCTAGAACACAGATATGGCTATTATATTTACAACTCAACAAACAAACCACAGATAACCTATGTATACTATATTTTATATTGGTTAAAAAGAAAAAAGATGATGCAAACAAAAGAGCCATAATGCATCTACAGAGTAATAATTGTGGAGCTGCAAATGTAGCTGGTAAATATAAGAAAAACATTACATGAAACAAGGAAAACTTCTTAGACAAGGAGGTTTTCTGTGCCGCTATTTAGTGTAGGTGAACCTCAGGAAATGCTGGACATTCAGTGCATTTCTTTGTGGAACCCTTTGAAACCTTTCCTTCATTTATAATTATGTAATTGTTTCATTTATTTTTATTTTATCTTTTCTATACATATTTTTCCCTTTTTATTGGGGCATTGTGGTTATACATGATAGTGGGATTCATTGTTATACAATCAAAACCTTTTTTGAACAAGAAATGTAAGATTTTGGCTATCAAAGTGCATTGACCTGTATCACATGTCCTGATATTTATTTTTCAACCTTGTTCAAAGGGAATGGTTCTGTGATAGCTAATTTTATGTACTAACTTGGGTAGTCTAGAAATGCCAAGATACAGATAAAGCATTTTTTTAAGGTGGGTCTACAAGGATGTTTCCAGATGAGATAAGCATTTGAATTGGTAGACTGAATAAAGAAGATTCAATCTGTTGAAGACTCCAGTAGAACAAAAAGACTGGAGAAGAGGTTGCTAAAACCAAGCCAACATTTTCTATTCCTTAACGTTAAAAAAAGAATGAGGAAGAAGGAATCTTCTTTCTTCTTTGATTTGGGACATCCATCTTCCCCTGCCTTTGGACACAGAGCTCCTGGATCTCAGGCCTTCAATCTTTTGGACTTAGATCAGCCCCGCCTTGTTCTCAGACCTTCAGGCTTTGACTGGGAGCTACATCATCAGCATCCCTGGTTCTCAGACCTTGAGATTCAGAGTGAATTGCACTATCAGGTCCCTAGCTCTCCAGCTTGCAAATAGGAAGCGGACTGTGGGGCCCCTTGGTCTCCATAATCACTCAACCAATTCAATATCTTTCTCTGCTTCTGTCTGTAGCTGTGTGTGTCTGTGTGTGCGTCTATGTAGTGCTCATCTTGTGTACAGACTTCCTCCTGAAAATCATTCTTAAGAGGGCTTAGAGAGATTACTCACAGAAAAAAAAAATGCCTTCAAGAAAGGTGCTAGAAAAAGGTAAGGTATAGACTGCGTCTCACAGAGTGGTCCTCAGCAATTGCATCTCCTTAGGAACGCTCTCTATCTTTTTCTCACTCATCTCTATCTCTACCTATCTCTCTGGTTCTGAAAGAAGAAAAATTGATATTTTATAGAGATAATTAAGGCAAGCATATTTTCACTAATTGATGCAATATTGTTAAGTAAATAAATAAGTGTCACTTATCTAATAAAATGAGTGGTAGGCCAAAAAGTATTTAGGGTGGAGGTATTGATGGATGGATAAATAAATAATTGTTAGATATATAGATGACAGATAGATAGATAGATGGTAGATAGAAATAAAGATATGTAGAGTTAATAGATGTTATTTAACCATATAAGAATAGGTTGAAGATATATCACTTTACCATAAACATTTGTGTGTCTTAATGAAGGCATCCTCTTATACAAATATAGTACAATTATTAAAATCAGAAAATACAATACTGAGCTATTATCTACTCCATAATCATATATATTATTGCCATATATATTACAAAAATGCCTATTAGAGCTGTTTTTCTCAGTTTAAAAAATCCCCAAATCCCACCCAAAATTATGTATTAAATTTAATTATATTTCTTTTGTCTTGTACTGGAGATTGAACCAGGGATATTCTACCTCTGAGCTACATCCCCAGCTTTTTTTTCTTTCTGAAACAGGGTTTCTCTAAGTTGCTAAGGGTCCCACTAAGTTGCTGAGGCTATCCTCGAATCTGCAATCCTCCTGTCTCCAATATCAGGATTACAGGCATGTGCCACCACGCCCAGCTTTAATTTTTAACTAAATATGCCATGTATTTTATATTATCTCTCAGGTTAAAAAAATTCAGGAAGTACTTCTGCCAACATGTGATTTTATTTTTAAGTCAGATTTACTGAGGCATAATTTATTTAGGGATCCTCAAATTTAAGTGCAAAACCAATCAGTTGTGATCAGTATCACCACCACAATAAAGATATGAAATATTTCCATCATTTCAGTGTCCCACAAAGATCCTTGTGATTTTTGTGGGTTTTTTTGGTACTTTATTTATGACTTTAATCCAAGCTACTATTTAAAATAGGTATTTAACATGTATTATGAAGCCTGGCTTGGTGAAACACACCTGTAATCTCAGTACTTGATAGGCTGAGGGAGGAAGATCACAGGTTAAAGGACATCTTAGGCAACTTAGCAAGACCCTCTTTCAAAAACAAAAAATTAAAAAAAGGGCTGGGGATGCTATTCAGTCATAGAACACCCCTGGGCTCAATCCCCATTACAAATAATAAAATAAAATATTTTATTATTTTAAAATAAAATAATAAAATAAAAAGTACATTATAGAGTGAAATAAAGTTTGTGAAGTAGTATCTACTCTGTCAAGAATTATTCCCTCTATTTCTCTTCAACTTAATTCTGTTTTGGCATGACTGATACTGAAAACAGAACTTAAATTATTTAAATAAACCTATTATAATAGCTTCAAAAAGGTTCATACAGGAAGAGGTCATCTACCTCCAAAATATTCACCTGAATAGCATTTCCAAGCATAATTTACAATAATAGTTATATAAAAATTAAAATAATCATGGAGTACAACTCCTCCATTCAACTAAATCCTTCAGATGTTGACACTATTGAGAATGAATCTTATTGACTGTCAATATCTAGCACATTATAAAAGTTGGTGTAGACCCATGATGAAGGAAACCTTCTTTTAATCAATTTTCAGGTTCTGATTTAATTGTATTTAAACAAAATGTGACTCCTCCAAATAAAAAATTTAGTTCTGTGTGAGATTTTGATGTAATTCATATAAGGTATGTTTTCCTCTCAAATAGAAAAGTCAGATATTTTCACATTAAAAATATACTTTTGCTTTTAAATATGTTTTTATTTATTCTCAAATGTGATTTTATGTCACCTCAAAGTTGGCACTTTTTCATGAAAATATATGTAATTTCATAGACACAATATAAGAGAAAAATATTGTTAGCACATGCTTGTGGTGATGACTTTTCTACTTCTTAATAACATGTTAATTTAATTTTGTAGATGTTTTGAAAGATAATAATCTCAGATGAAAAAGCTACCAATATGTTTTATGTAGCTGCGAATCACCTCTGGTATTTTCACTTAACTCAAAATACATGTTATTATCAATAATGGCATTAAGCTTGCAAATGACCGCATCTTTCATTGATATAAAATCTGCTGTAAATCAGCAAAAGGCTTTTCCACATTCATAGCAATTCTAGGACATAAGCAAGTCTTTTAACAGCTCTTTCATTCTTTCATATAACAGAGACAAGGTTATTACTGACATGGAATTGAAAGCTGACGAAGCAAATGCAAAGCTTAAAATTGATGGAAATATCTCAAACTATTTCCTGAGGAAAGGTCTGAATTCCACTAAGAAAATTACACATTGCCATTTTAAAATGAAGTTGTCACTATGTAAAGCAATTTTAGAAAAAATAAATAAATAATTTGGTCAGGTCATTTTAAAGTAGAGATTTGTGTTCAAGTAGGAAATTAAATATTCTCCCTAATATTCTAATCATGTGCTAAAAAATGTGATAGTTTTCTACTTGAAATACATGTAATTCCAAACCATTAGATAAAACCAACATACAATAACTTACTATTATTACTTTGTGTCTCTATGTGTTGTTATGACTTCTCAGTTTGATCAGGTTATAAATAACAATATAAATATATCTAAATATGTTGCAATAATGTATTATTGAACTAGAAATGTCATGTTATCATCAGCAAATTTACTTTGGGATATCCATTTATATATAAGTTTATTTTAAACTGATAGCAGAAGATTTTTGTTTAAAACTTAATTTAGCATAAGTCTTTCTGACTAAACAAAATAGTGTGTACATGCACGAACAAACACAAAATGGCACCTACTGTTTTCTAATATGGCATGTATTATTAGTTATCATAAATTATTTTATTTCTTTTTATGACAATATATGCATATGTACTGACTATAATCACCATTAATTCAAATTTTAAGATGGTAGTAAATAGATCTACCATTTTCTACCACCTACATGGTGTCTCAGCACATTTTTTGCATTAAATAAATATTGTCCTGCTATAAACATCGATATGCAGGTATTACTATAATATGCTAATTAATTCCCTTTGGAAAGATACCCAGGAGTGGTATAGCTGGATCATATGGTAGATCCATTCCCAATTTTCTGAGGAATCTCTACACTGATCTCCATAGTGGCTGCAATACTTTGCAATCCCACCAACAGTGTAAAAGAGTTCCTGTTTCCCCACATCCTCACCAGCATTTATTGTTGTTTGACTTCTTGATGATTGCCATTCTGATTGGGGTTAGATGGACTCTCAGTGTAATTTTGATTTGCATCTCCTTCATTCCTAATGATGTTGAACATTTTTTCATATATTTATTGGCCACTTGTATTTCTTCTTTTGTGAAGTATCTACTTAGTTCAATTGCCCATTTATTGATTGGGTTTTTTTTAGTGTTGTCTTTTAATTACTTTGTATATTCTAGATATTAGTCCTCTATTAAAGAAGTAGCTTCTCCCATTCTGTAGGCTCTCTCTTTAGACTCTTGATGGTTTCCTTTGATGAACAGAAACTTTTTAGCTCAATGCAATTCCACTTATTACATGCATATCCATGTTTATAGCAACACAATTCATAATATCCAAACTATGGAACCAACCTAGGTGTCTATCAACTGATAAATGGATTACAAAATAGGGGAGGGGAGAATTAGTGACGGAAATACTTCCATTGACATTATATACATATGTAAGAAAACCAATGCCAATCTCAATATCCTATGGGGAAGGCAGGGAGTGGGGTGGGAGCTGGGATAAAGCTCACCAAGTACTGTGTGCATGTATGTCACTATCACTATGAACTACATTATGAAACTATAATACACCAATAAATGTATAAAGATATATATTGTCAATGAATTTACTAAAATAAAATAATGATTTTGTGAAAAATATTATAGACTAATTCTTTACCATGCATATTTTGTCCTAGTGCCCTAGAACTTAGGCCCAGACCTTTACATTTATTGCTTCTTAGCTCATAGAATATTCTGCTTTATATTGGCCATATACATTTTTGATGAGAAGTTTTCTTGAGACTTACATGTATCTAAAAGTGTAGTCAATTAGTAAGTTGTTTTCTGTATTTCAAAAGGCCTATCAAAAGTTCAAAATTTGGAACACAGTTTTTTGTCATGCGTTAGTTATCTAGGTCTTGATGGAACAAACATGGGAAAAGGAACTATTACTGAAAAAATACAGCCTGCTTAACAAAGAATTTAATGATACATTATCACTTAAAATTACAAATAACAAAGAGAAGAAAACTGATACCTCAAAAAGGGGAAAAGACTGAAGAAAGATCATAACAGTAAAAGACGAGAATACAGTAATTTGAGCTAAAATAATAGACAGCAACATAATCTCATGACCTTTAGAAAAATTAGTTCTTCATACTTGCGCACATTGCTTGGTGTGTTTCCCTCCTCATCTCACCCCACTTCCTCCCCCTCCTTCCCCATACATATTAGTGACTTTGGTAGTGATACCTTCATATATGGACATAACATTATTTGAACTTTTTCCTTCACCTATCCATAATTATAATGCACCAATAAATGTATAAAAAAGCCATGCAAAATATAAAAAAAATCTTTGTCTCTAAAGAAGCCTAGAAGCTCCTGGCCTCATCCTTCCTGTCACCAGTACTAATGCAAGACTCTCACAGTTTTAACCACCAAAGTTAACAGTTGTTGATGTTACACATCAGCATTAAAGTGCACTTTTAAAATAATATGGACATTACTATTTAAAATTAAATTATTGTAATGCATAGAAACATTTACAAACCAAGGTTACAAAGCGATAGATAGCCATTAGGTGTTCAGAAAATATTTTTTTAAAAAGCAACTATCAGCTAGGCATGTTGGTTCACACCTGTAATCCCAGTACTTGGGAGGTTGAAACAGGAAGATTGCAGGTTCCTGGCAAGCCTCAGAAACTATGGGAGGCCCTCAGCAACTTAGTGGAACCCTGTTTAAAAATGAAATTTAAAAAATATGGCTGTGGGTGTAGTTCAGAGGGAGAATTATTCTGGGTTCAGTCCCCAGTATCTAGAAAGTAAAAGCAAAAGCAATTATCAAACATCATAAAATTCAAGCAATGACACAATAAAACAAATGACCCTCCTTTTAGATAATTGGTTATCTAATTAATTGATCATATAAATTCCTTAAACACTTTGAATGCCCCAATGGTTCTATAAATTATAGTAGTATAAAATTGAGATATAATAATGTTGGATTACTTCAACAAACAAAATACATTAGCCAAATAATGGCTGCATCTATTTAAATATGATGTGATGCCTCTGGTTTATATTCTGAGGTAATAAAATTACAACTGTTAAGCAAATCAAGGTATCGAGCATGCCATGCACAAAACCTTACTAAATAAGATAAAGTCAATCACTTATTGATAACACCTTAAAAAAACTAATGACAGTGTGTTGAGACCAGCCTGAAAGTGGTGCGAGCTGAGCAGGGAAGTGAGCGTCGACGGCTCGATCAACACCACGGAGCTGGTAGTCAAGTCAAAGCAAGATCTCATTTATTTAGAAAAAGAGTCGCACTTTTAAAGTAAAGGCCATAAAGGAAATTCCAGGGCGATAAGCTGAGACCCAGTTACACGAAGGGTCAGGTCATTACGCCCCCCTGTAACCTATCATAGGTGAAGGCACCTGTTGTCAGCCAGCACGGAAGGAGGTAACTGCCTATCATAGCCCTCCTGTGGTTAAGTGGGGTTAATGGCGGGACCTCCCTCTGAGGGGTCCGCCAGCGCCATCTTTGCCATTGTTATGCTGAGTCACTGCAATTTGGAAGAGGCTCCGTACTCTAGAGCAGGCTTCTGTTATCCACCAGGCCCTTTCATGGCACTGGGTGGAGGGCCCAACAACAGAGAAGATATGTAAAAATTGGAGCCCAGTTATTATGTGCATTCAAACAATGAGTCAGTTATGGTTATAGCTAGTTCAATTTTGGGGGTCCTGGAATGGATACATCAAATCTAACTAATTGTATTCTGTATTAGTTTAAAAAGTGCCTTGTCATGAAACATATATTATGCTACAGTAAAAACAATGAAACAATCCAACAGGCAGAAAACTGAAGGCCTACATTATTTTAATTATATTTTAATTTAATAAACCATGGAGAAGCGTGGAAATTTAGAGTTAAAAAAAAGTGCTACAAGAACTTTTCAGAAAGGGCTCTAGAAGCTCACGTAGGGTTTCCATACTGGTCCTTGGCTTGCTTTCTCTGTCCAGATGGGCTGCCTCCTAGCCAGATGTGCTCAGCCTCTCATAAACACCAATGTTTCTAGATATCAGGGTTTCTGATTATTTTATTAACATTTTATATTGATTTTATAGCAAGAGAATGTTTCTTTTACAAAAAAAAAAATTTATCTATCTATTTTCAATCAAAAGGAAAACACAAGGTAGTTTATTTCATTTGGCCAAATTTTTCATATGACCTAAAATCCTCCTAACCTTTAACATACATTAGTGTTAGCGAAAATATATTTGTAAACTAATTTGTTTTATTTTACTTGGCTGAATTAAACCATGCCAAGATACATGAACATATTTTCCAAATGGTGATTTTCACAGATTTCAAAAATACCGAAATTGCATGCTTTAACTATTTCTTCTGAAAGTCTCTCAATTCACTTGTCAACATTAAATTATTATTAACCATTACAAATAAAGCAAAATGTCCATTGTGACTACCACAAAAGAAGTAATGTAGTTATCATTCGAGGCCGTGTGTTTCAATTCTACATGTTACAGACAGGGTCAAAGGGAATGACTTTTAAAGTGGGCATGGTGGCACATACCTGCAATTCCAGTATGTGGGAGGCTGAAACAGGAGGATTGCAAGTTCAAGGCCAGCCTGGGCAATTTAGTGAGACCCCATTTCAACATAAAAAGTAAGAAAGGGTTAGAGTGTAGCTCATTGGTAGAACACCCCTGGATTCAATCCCCAGTACCACAAAAAAAAAAAAATGAAGGAAGGATGGAAGGAAGGAAGGAAGGGAGGGAGGGAGGGAGGGAGGGAGGGAAGGGAAGGGAGGAGAAGAAAAAAAAAGGAATGACTTTTATTTAAGCAAAATGCCCAGCCTAAGGGGGAAGTAAACAACTCCTTTAGCACTCACTTCCATCTGTGTGGTAGTATCTGTAAAACTCTCGTGAATAGAGAATAGAATGATTAGAATAGCACTTTAATGATTTGCTCTTATGTTGTTGCTTTTTTGTTATGGTTACTTCATTGCTTACCTTAAAACAAATATAATTAGTCTCAGTCTATAGAATTATGTCACTTTTGTGACTCTGGCAATCAACTTATAATAGCAACCTAGTTAGCCATGAATGGTGGCACACACCTGTAATTCCAGTACTCAGGCGACTGAGACAGGAGGATCACCACACCTGACTTCATGTGTTTATTTCAATATAAAAAATATTTGGAAACCTATTTTAAAAAAATGAGATGTTACTTTTGGCTAAGTGTTGCTTTTAGTGTATTGTAATATCAAGATCATCAATGAAGATAAAATAAAGGAGCAATGAGGTAGGGACGGAGTAGAGATAAAAGTGGATTAAGGAGAGTTCAGAGTGTCTTAAAGAGCAGCAGGTACCAGAGCATCGCTTTGCAGCTTTTTGAGAGAGGTATGGTCATCCTTGCAATAAATCCTATGGCCAAAGCATAACCTGAAAGATTAAAAAGCCTAAAATAAAGATCCTTTTTCTACAAACTGAAATCTGTATAAATACCCAGTATTCATTTAAGTTGGCACCTATCCCCAGGACATCTGGCCCAGAGTGGTTGACCCTTCCCTCAACTTTTAGTGAGATTTCTAGTTTTTAGGTTCTAGTACCTTACCTGGCACAAGTATTCTACAGGTAAGTTATCCTCTTCATAACTCCAAGACTTTTGTCTGTTTCTTCCCAACTTGGACTGAATACACACACACACACACACACACATACAGCACATGCACACACACTATCCTAAACATAGTATACCTGCAAGTTCAAAGAAAAGGGGTGGGGCCCAAGACCTCAGTGGAAGTGGTGGCTGTGGATAATTTCCAGAATCTGTACTGGAGAACAGGTAAAGGGACAGAGGGACGAAGTACAACTGTTTCTCACCTTGATAGCTCATTCTTACTTCAACTCTCATTTATTAGTGTTATATGAGTTACTTGATTTTTAATGTATTTTAGAACTTTACTTCTGAGCACAATATATTTATTATATGGCTTGTATGTCTAGTCAAATAGTAAAAAAAATATTCCATATTATCTCCTAACACATCACTATAAAATTTAATAAGCTTAGTAATAAAATTAAGCACATTATACTAAAGGAAACAAGAGGGATAATGTTCTATCATTCATTTGGAGAATAATAGTGAAATAGAAATTAGGATAGAACTTAGCCCAGTTAAGCTTGAATTTCAGATATTCAAAGAATAATTTTTAATATAAGCAAATCCTAAATGTTATATGGAATATACAAAAATTATTAGTTGTTTGACACTCAAATTTTACTGAGTGTCCTGTATTTATCTGACAATCCTAAATTAATGCAAAAATTAAAAATAGATTTGATTGCATTATAATATAACCTTAACTTATATTGAATAATACACAAAATCTAAACTATGCATTCAGAAATTCAATTTTACCAGCAGAAATAAGAACTCTATGCTCATTTATGTTGACATTTGCAATGTGTTATTTTGTCTACTAAAGTACTAAAAGTGCTTTGAGAAAATATCACTGGAGAACTGTGGTCACCAACAAGATCTGTGTTATATAGTCAAGATTTGGTAAGAGAGGAGGCATTTGGGTAGAGTGCTTGTTGACTTTTGTAAAGGTTGTACTTTATCATGTTACTAATGAAAAAACAAAGATTGATCCTATAAATAGATTGAACAACATCTAGCAAAAATACAGCCCATACTCCTCATGTTACAGACTATTATCACTGTAACTTTCTTAGTACTAGAAGGTTATTAAGAGTACAAAATTAAAATGTGAGTAGCATAACCCTGAATATAATATAATTTTTATAGTTCTTACTCAAGAAAAATAATTATTTACACAAAACATTCACCACTACCACCACCACCACCCCCACCTTCAGAATCCTGGGATGTTCCTCCAGGCTGCATGTTCCTGTGGGATGAGCTAACTCAAAGCGCTGTTGTCCAGTTCCTGGCCTCGCACAGCACTTTTCACTTTGGGTAATGTTAGTAAACAGCTCACATTAAATTCAAATGAATTATATTAGGCTCTGACCAAAGAATGCCATGTGATATATTTACAAGGGGCAAGAGGACTAGACACAATCTTGATAACAAACTGAAGAACCAAACCATAGATCACAAATGTTACTTATGTAAATTCTTGACACCAATAAACTAGAGTGAGAAATCCTTTATGTTCTCATCACATGTATTTGTTATGTATTTTTACCAAGATAATAGAGAGTGACAGATAAGGTCATTATAATCCCCTGCTAGTCTATATATGCTGTGACTAAAACAGTTAAGATTTAGAGTAAATGTTGAGCCATTGAACACACTTCTTAAAAATGAGTTCCCCTACATTAAAATGTTAACTTAATGTATTTTCTCTAACAATGCATTTTCTAATGTAAATAAAGATAGACCTTTGCTATCTTCCCAGTGGAAAAAGAAAGCCTGGTTTTTAGAATAAGTTATTTAATCTAAAATATAATATTTTATACTTTTACAATGAAGTTCATCTTTTTATATCTTTATTTCCACTGATTATAAGAAAAATATACTGCTAGAACATTAGATGAATTGAAAAAACATCTATTCTTCATAACCCTTGTTCACTGCAACAAAGAATTATTTCTCACAATAGTTCTGATTATTATACTGTTCAAAATTATGAGTTAAGAAAGTCTCCTAAAAGAAAGAAGATTTATTAGCACAAAGTGTTCGTATGAAGTGTTACGTTTAGAATTTTGATATATCTGTAATGTGAATTCATTTTTTCTATAACAGTGAAAATGCTGTTCAATGCTCCATTGTGCTTAATCCATTAACAATGTCCCTTCTTGACAAGACAAACAAACCTTTTAAAGTTCAGTACATTCATATGAAATCTTTCGGGAGCAAAACTGACTACCAAACCTTCAGAACACATTTTTTTTCTGGTATTAGCAAAGGCATCAAAGGCAATGACCATGGTGTAAATACTGGCTGCACTAAATCACCTGAGGATGTGGATACAAGCAAGGTCAGGACCTTGGTTAAGCCATCAGGCATGATTGTTTAGGAACAATCTTGTTAAATGAAAATTCATATTAATAATGTGATCCATTACAGTGGTATATTTTACACATTAGAAATACATGTGTAAATCTGTTGAATTGACAAGATAAAAACCTTAGATGTATACCACTGTGTGCAGGATTTCTATAGCAAAAGATGACTAAAGCAAGAATCTCATATTCCTCAAGGGATTTGGCAGGAAAAGGCATCAGTTTTCTACTGGTGTCATAACTTATATAGCAAATTCAGTCTTAAACCATGCAAATGTATTAGTTTACATTTCTGTAGATTAGAAACAGGACATGGGTCTCATAGAGCTGAAATCAAGGTTGTTGGAAGGGTTGCATTTTTTCCTAGAGGCTCTAGATAAAGTTTCATTTCCTGCTCACTTGGATCATTCAGAATTCAGTCCCTTGCAGTCTTAGGGCTGAGATCTCTGTTTCCTTGCTAGTTGTCAGGTGACAGCCTTCCTAATACCTAGAAGCTGCCCACACTTCTTCCTCAATCTCATCTATGTGACCCAGTTAGGAAAGGTTCTCTGCTTTAAGGACTCAAGTGAATACATTGAGCGCACCTGGATACTCCAGGATACTCTTCCCCGTCTCACGGTCAGTACCATTAGCCACATCTACGAAGTCCCTTTCTCCATGCAAAGTTAACATATTCACAGGTTCTGAGGGTGAGGACAGCAAGGGCCATTTTTCTGTCTATCACAACTCTCAGTGCAAATAGACATTTTGAATGGACCTCTCATAATTTATAAAAAGTGGTATAAAATAAACAGCAGAGTCATTTTCACACAGTAAACAATCAAAATGTGTTTACCCTATGAGAGTAGATTCTAGGATCCTATAAAATGTCAATAAATTTGGTATATGCCATGATATCTTCTGGTGCCAATTATAAAACAAAAATGCATATGTTACCACTCAGATTGTTTTTCAGACATCTAAGGAGGACAAATGAAAAAGGGCAGCCTTACTAAAATCTCCTGACAGCAACATGCCCATTGGATTATTTCCTTGTAACCCTTGGATTGGCACTGTTATGGTTAGATATAGAATGGCACCTTGAAGAGCTCATAAATTGGTGTTTGGAGCTGAGGAAATTGAGTCATGAGGGTTGTAATCCCAGAAGTGGATAAAACCATTGTAATGGATTTACTTAGGTGGTACCCAGTAAGCCTGTAGGGTGTGGCTGGAGGTGGTTCCCTGGAGCTGCAGCCTGGGGGATTATGGAAAGGGTTCTTCCTCCCCCTGCTCCTTCTCTTGCTTCTGGCCTCCATGATGTGAACACTGAGATTCGCGGTCCCCAGACTCACATGGACTGAGCCTGAAACCATAAGAAAATAAATCTTTTTTCCTCTAAGTTATGTGGTCAGACACTTAGATTATGGCTGCAAGAATGCTGATGGATGCAGGCACACAATCCTTTTTATACATGGGTTTCAAGGAGAGTGTCTTATCAACTAAGCTGCAAAGTTAGAGGTTGTGAACCATGTCATATGCATGTCCTTTGTATCCTTCTTTCTCAGTCTCCTACTCACAGCCTTCTTCAGCAATGACTGCACACCATATCATATTGATTTTGCTTTCTTCACTACAACTATGCATCGATCCATTCAATGTCTGTTATATACACTCTGCCTATTGAGCATTATGAAGAAATATATGTTGGAAGTTATTTAGAAAATTTCCCTGTAGGAATGAAGCAACATATTCTTGGCATGCGTGGATCACCCAAGCTATTATATGAGTTGAAACTTGACAACACTAGACTCAATTACATGTTTACAAATGTCTAGTGAACATAATTACCATGTCTGAAGCACCTATTTTGAAAACACTTAAGCATCTTGCAGAGAGTAGGTGTGAAATTCAAATAACATGTTGGCTCACCTAGTTTTATTTTTCACCTGAAGCTATTAGGAGCAGGGTATGAGGGTGAACAGATTTGATTGTGCAATCATCCTGTTACTGGTTAAATTTAGCTAAAAAGCCTGACACCCCTTGGAAAGATAGCTTAAATGCATCCTATTTCCCTGACATTTACTGCTGCTTTCTTCCCTGCCTGCTTCAAATAGACTTGCTAAGTGTCTTATCTAGAAAAAATATACAAAGTTTCTTCTTATTTAAAGTGGTAAAAGGACTAGAAAATCATGAAGATTATTCACAGTTGCCCAGCTGATGAATGAAACTAAAGGGAAAATAGATTGTAAGCATACAAATCTATTGAGGTTTTCTTGTAAGACATTTGCTATAATTATAATGTCACCCTTGATAGATTGACTCTTTCATTTCTCCAAACTTCAAGCACTCTAGTGCTTTCTCCAAACTAAATTGTGCATTTTTTGTGAAAATCAGTTGTTCTTATCATACATTTGCTTGCAAATATGTTAGTTAAATAGTACTTTGTGATAATGATACTTTTATGATCAATAATAACCTTATAATATTCTCAATATTTTATAATAAATGTAAATAAGTACTTTTTGCTTATTACTATTTTATAAAGCAAAGAGGGTGCTACTTTCTTCTAATAATTAATGTAAATTATCACATAATATTTTTGATGATAGTAATTATTAAGAACTTTCTTAAGCTGGCCATGGTGGTGGGAGGCTGAGACAGTAAGATCATAGGTTTGAGGCCAGCCTCAGAATCTTAGAGAAACCTGGTTTCAAAATAAAAAATAAAAAGGTCTGGGAGTGTAGCTAGGAGCTAGAATGACTTTGAGTTCAATACCCAATATCAAAAAGAAAAAGAAAATAAAAGAACCTTTATAAAATTAAAAATTAACATTTGTTAATATCATCATTGGTCTCATCAGAAAAGTCTTTGAGTATTGTGAACCTTTTAAGATCAGAGTGGCAAATGAAAGTTTTCCATTTTTTAATTTATTTATTTTTGTGCTACTGGGAATTGAATCCATGGATACTCTTCCACTGAGATGCAACCCCCCCAGTCCTTTTGATTTTTTATTTTGAAACAGGTTCTCACAAAGTTGCTGAGGCTGATCTTAAACTTGCAATCCTCCTGTCTCAGACTCCCAAAAGTATTGAGATTATATATTTTCCATTAATTTTCTATTGAAAGACATATTTAGCTACAATGCTGTCAGTTATTTCCCCTTTCAGTTGCAGACTCATTCTTTATTTGCAAGAAAATCAGACACTTATGTCTAAATGACCATAGTTTGATTGTCAGTCATTATTTCAAATAAGTGTAGTGTTCCATGAAAAAAGTAGCAAGTTCATATTAGAGCTCAATCTTGCAAATATTTTTTTAAAGATAGTTATCATATTTTGGTTTTTAATGGAACTGATTTATTAAAATATGTATGTTGGGAGGCTGAGACAGGAGGATCACAGATTCAAGGCCAGCCTCAGCAACTTAGTGAGGCCCTCTGCAACTTACTGAGACACTGTTTCAAAATAAAAGAACAAAATAGGGGCATGGCTCAGAGGTATAATTCTCCTGGGTTCCATCCCCAGTACCATAAAAAAGTATGTTTATTGAATATGTATTGATATATATATAAAATATGAACAAATGTAAAAATTTAATAAGATTAATAATTTTTACTGCTTCAATAGACATTTTCAAGTGAAACTAGTATCTTTTAAAATTATGACTGTGTGATGGTAAAGATTACATTAATATTCCACTGGGTGCTGCTGCCTTCATTCATGTAAAGGAGGCAAGCATTTGAGCTACCAAAGTTTTCACAATGTCCATCTAAATATCAACATAGCAAAAATGAACAAATAATATGATAGCATTATTATGAAAATAGTTTTGAATTTGGGAACTTCTTGAAAGTCTTAAGTCCCTAGAGATCACTGACCACACATTGAGAACTACTGATATTATAAAGACTATTTGTATATATTTGTGTGTGTCTATATATGTGTGTGAGAACAGACATATAGATTGGAATATGGATTTGTGTTTATTTAATTTTGTGGACTAAAAAAAGAAAAAAGATATCTTCTTTATTCTATAGTTCAAGAAGACTTTTCTAAAGTGTATTGGATATCTAAATTGGATATCTAAAGTGTATTGATATCTAAAAAGTCTCAGATGCATAAAAGCAGAAATAATATGAGTACATAGACTGACTAGATTATAATTAGTAAGACTTTCTCCAAACAAAAAAAAATCAACACTAAATAATCCAATTATTGGAAAAAAATTTTATAGTCCTAAATAACATAGGAATTGAATGATATTTAAATTTTGATTAGAGACTTTTTAGAAATTAATGAGCATGTATATACATAATCTGCATATATATAACCATATATTGCATACATACTATATATAATATTTTGCAAAATATTAGGAATTTAACAACAAAATTTAATTTGTCTTGCCACTATTATTCAATTATTTTGTTTTGATGAATGAAAAATATATTTATTGCTATGATTTAGTATGATATGATATGATTTAGTATGATATGATACTGATATGATGATTAGTATGATTTCCTGACCAATCTTACTATAAAACATGGTAATTTGGGAAAAGATATATACTGCATTTAATAATAATCAGAAAAAAATATTGACAACATATAAAAAATAATTCTAAATGCCATTCTCATGTTTGTTCTCTTAAGGACTACCTAATGTAATAAAAAGAAATAGAAAAATATTTATGAAAGGTAGGAATGCAAATATATTATTAGCATTGTGTACATATTATAATTTACCAGAAAATGACATAAAACTGCATTTAATAAAAGAAAAACTTTTTATGTAATAGCAATTATTAAAAGGAAAACAGAATGGGATACATGAAATAGTATACTATTACTTTAAAAATTGCATAATACACATACTCTGTGTGTGTGTTCTTATTTATGTTTATATCAGCACATAAAAAAATGCTAGGGAAGGACACATACTGGAATACTAAACCATAAAGGAATACAGAAGAAGGGAAAATTTCAAACTTTTGTTCATTATATATTTTAGACAATGAAGCATTTTACTAGTTTTGCTGATTTTACTTGTTGAAAAACATAAAGCATTTAAAGGGAAATGATGAATTATATCAGTTAAAATAACTAAACAATATTAATACCTTTAAACAAAAAAAATAACTTTTCAGCATTAACTATATAAAATACAAAAATATTGTTAAAAAAAGAGAGGCTTAAGTGAAGAAAATAATATATTCAAGGGTAGGAAATCTCAGTATTATAAGTACAGTTTACCTCAAAATTATCCAGCTTAAGATATGACAAAAATTATATTAACTATATCTTGGAATAAGAAAGAAAAAGGCACCAAGAATTCTTTGGAGAAAGAAAGGTGGAGATGATTTTTAGTATCACTCTACCCATTGCTTCCCCATACTTTTCTTAGAATCTAGTAAACACCATTTACTCTCAACTTCTCTAAGATCAACCTTTTTATATTTTATATCAATGAGATAAATGGTACTTGCCTTTCAGTTGCTGGCTTATGTCACTTAACATAATGGTCTCCAGTTCCATCCATGTTGTTTCAAAAAGTCGGGTTTCATTTTTTTAGGGCCAAATAATACCCCACTGTGTATATTTACTACATTCTTTTTATCCATTCATCAGCTGATGAGCATCTAGGTTGTTTCCATTTCTTGGCTACTGTGCAGAGTGCTGTAATAGAACTGGGAGTGCCGATTACTCTTTGACATACTGATTTCATTTCCTTTGTACACTCAACACTGGGATTGCTGGATCACATGGTAATTTTATTTTTCATATTTTGAGGAACCTCCACACTATTAGTCATAATGGCTCTACTATTTGACATTACCACCTACAGTGCACAAGCATTCCATTTTCTCCATATCCTTGCCAGTACTTGCTATCTTTAGACTTTCTGAATAACAGCCATTCTTAGGGGGTAAGGTGATATATCTCAGTGTGGTTTTGTTTTGCATTTCCCTGATGGTTAAGAATGTTGAACATTTTTTCATATACCTGTTGGACATTTGTATGTCTTCATTTTGCAAATGTTTATTAAAATCTCGTGACGTTTTTTTTTTGTTTTTTTTTTTGCGGTACCGGGGATTGAACCCAGGGGCGTTCTACCTCCTCGCTACGCCCCCGGCCCTATTTTTTATGCTTTATTTTGAAATCGGGTCTCACGAGGTTGCGGAGGGCCTCACTAAGGAGAGAGAGAGAGAAAGAGAGAGAGAGCGAGAGCTGAGGCTGGCAGTGAACCCAGATCCTCCGGTCTCCGCCTCCCAAAGTACTGGGATTACAAGCGTGTGCCACCACGCCCGGCCTCGTGACCATTTTTTAAGTCAGGTTATTTGTTTCTCTAATATTGCATTGTTTGAGTTGCTTACATATTTTGAATATTAACCCTTTATCAAATGTATAGTTTATAAATATTTTGCCCCATTCTGTAGGTTTTCTCTTCACTTTGCTGAATGTTTTCTTTTTTCTGGGGTTTCTTTCTTTTCCTAGAAGTAGCTCCCTCTACCTGTTAATCAGAAAATAAATGGATCACAGAATAACTGTCTTAATTCCTTACTCAAGCTGTTTCTGTATGGTCTCTCTACATTGGCTTATTTAAGTTTTTTCGCAGCATAATAATCTCTGAAAAATAACACATTTTACATAATGGTTGAAGGCTTCCAGAGTGAGAATGCTAAAGCACAAAGCAGAAGTACTATTAAATTTTATGACCTAGCCTCAAAATTCACCATAGTGTCTCTTCTTCTGTATTTTATTAGTTAGAACATTTTTTTAAACCCCACTCAGTTTCAAGAGTAGGGGGCACAGAGAGATAATATTGTCGCCAATTTTGGAAGATACAATCCATCACACTGACACTTTACCCAAAATAAATAACAAACTTCCCATATACCTTATAATTTTGGTATAGATATAATATAATCATGATTGATACTGCACTGAAAACAAATAGCGTTTTTCTTATTCAGGAATTTTCATGATTTTTTGAGGTACTGGGGATTAAACCCAGGCGTGTTCTACCACTGAGCTATATCCCCAGCTCTTTTATTTTATTTTGAGACAAGGTCTCACTGAGTTGCCTAGGCTGGCCTCAAACTTGTGATTTCCCTTCCTCAGCCTTCTGAGTTGCTGGACCTAAGGCATGCACTACCCACCCAGCTCATGACTGTTTGAAGACACTTTAACTTGTTGGTAATGATTACCATTGTAATAAATCTGGAGATACAAATAGGCAGAGTATCATGAAGATTTCTATGACTCCAAATAATTTTTGGATTCTTGACATCTTGTTTGTTAAAATATTCTACCTTGCCTGCACTGCGAGTATGAATAATCTATAAACCATACTAATAACAATCTATTAGTTATTGCAAATAAATATAGCATTTTTTTACCTGAAATACCTGTATACACCACTTGCCAACCATGCATTCTAGTGAAAGCAGACTTCAAAGATGTTCAGAGAAAGATTTAACATTAGTCTTTGATCTAAGTAATGGGTAAATTAGCAAATGTGCCGAGTAGAAGGTAGAATGTAGCATGAAAAATTATTCAGAAAGAACAGAGTTATCACAACCATGGAGCAGTTACCAGGTCTTAGCAGGCAGAGATGTGGGACTGCCATGCTTACAGTTCTGCCCCAAACCTCCAACCACATCCACCAGTATTTTCCTCAAGCAGTTCAGATGGATAGGGTTATTGAATCCTGAGTTTCTTTAAAAACTTTGGTCATCTGGCATGGTGATGGGAATAAAAATCCTATCAAAATCCAGTTGACTTGGTCCAGGTTGAAAAAAAAATATTTAAAACTTGGAATGTATGGCATTTTGTTTGTTTTATTTCATTTGTAGAGATGGGGACCTTCATGTAGGTGCCAGACACTCAACCACAGCAGCATTTTTAGACAGATATGAGGACTGATTAAATAACTTACAATCTACTTTCAACTTTATGTGCACCTCACTCTACATTTTTAAAATGGGATAAACATGTCAAGGCAGACAGGAGAGAAACACGAGAGTTACCAGCGTCTGTGAGCCTAGAGGACCACATACAGAATGCAGGAGGAAGAGAGTTTGTAGAGCATGGTGAGTTCAGCTTGAGATTCACAGAGTTTGAGATAACAGATCACATATTAGGTGACTATAATACTTAAAACCTCATATTTATTTTAGATTGTATGATACTTTAACTATGGTCCAGGGTGCTCATTTGTTGTAATAGTCTACTCTCCAGGAGTGAGCAAACATTTTTCAGCTGTTTCGGAGGCTGCTGCAAATACTGCAGCTCTACCCCATTAATTGGTTGCTTTGGTAATTTAAATAACACATGTTAGCAATGTGTTTTCATTAGTGAAAGTAAATACTATAATTAGCATAGTGGATTTGTTAAATAAAAGAATTCCTATTGTTGAAATCACTGCATTACACTGTGTACACTTCGGTACATTTTACAAAAGCATTAGTGCAGAATAAATTGAAAGTAAGAGCAGAATGGTCCCTCATCACAAATTGTAAGAAAACAATAAAAGCAAAACATGTGTATTAAAGGAAACCCTTTCAAAAATATAGTTTGTGAAAATCCTGATATACATTTGAGATCACAGATGTCAGGTGACTGGACTTAAAATAGCAAATCATTGCAGAAAGAACACAGCATAAAAACAGTATTAGCTCATCATCTGGCAGAAAGCAGGTGGGGAGGAGAAAATAGAGGAGTCATAATGGAGACTCATAATCACATAATAATTTCATAATAATAGTGTTCAGACTTCAAAATAAACTTATAAGAAAGTTTAACAAAGTTTATTTTAAAGCCTGATACATTTCCTTAAAAGTTAATGTATTATGGTCTAAATCATAATTCATATTCAGATGCTGTATTAGTCAGGGTTCAACAGATCAACAGAATATCGACAGAATTCACAGAATGAAGGGGGAAAAAAGAAAAAAAAAGGATTTATTAGATTAGTTCACAATGCAGTCCTGAATTTCGACCACACGTGAAAAGTCAGAGGAATCAGCAGCTGGTCGGGTGGTCCAAGAACCGGAGCCCCACGATTGAGGCAACCACCAATTCAGTCCAGTCCAAAATGTGAAGACCAGGAAGCTCCTCAGAGAAAACGACGGCAAAGCTTCAGTTCAAAGTCCAGTCCAAGATGTGGAGACAAGGAAGCTCCTCGGAGAAACGATGGCGAAGCTTCAGTTCGAAGGCTGGAGGCCGAGGATCTAGACGAGAGCAGACAATCAAGAAGCTCCTCAAGGAAATGGCAAAATTGCAGACTGACAATCTCAAACGAGAGCAGATGCGTTCTATTCAGGAAGAGTAGCGGCTACTTCTATGTGGCTTTCTCCTTCTTTTATCCAAGTCCTGCACCTATCAGAGCCCTGCTACCCACATTCAGGGCAGGACTTCCGGTTCAATCCACTGTTACACAACCAAAGTCACATGATCTGGGGTGAGTCAAGTTGACAAACCAGACCAACTATTACAGATGCATGTATTTTCCATGATTTCACATGGACGCTGAAATGTCTATGTAATTTAAAACAAAGCTAATTTTACGGTGTCAAAAGCAAATATTTGTTTTTCTTAGCTAAATTAATATTAAAAGCAACAAATGCTTGGGTGCAGTGGCACACCTGTAATCCCAGTATTTGGGAGGCTGAGACGTGAGGATCACAGGTTCGAGGTTAATCTTAGCAATTCAGTGAGAACCTCAGCAATTTAGCAAGACCCTGTTCCAAAATAAAAAATAAAATAGGTTGAGGGTGAAGCTCAGAGGTAGAACGCCCCTAGATTCAATTCCTACTACCACATACACACACAAAAATCAGCAGATGGTCAATATATACATTGAATTATGCTTAGACGAGAAGACAAATATTGACTTCTAATTTTAGTAAAATAATAGTTTCAGCAACAAAAAAGTGTTCCCAGAAGAAAGCTTCTTCCTTTCTTATAAATATTTTCCATTCATATGCCCCTGATGATCCAACTGTGAAACAATGTGCAAGTTACTTCATCTCTTGTGTTTGTTTCTTTACCTACATAATGGGATAAAAATAGTATCTTTCTCACTGTGCTTGATGGGAATCAAGTTAATTCATAGATATAAAGTGTTTAAAATAGTTTACCTAGCAGTGGCTGTGGCTCAGTGGTAGAACACTTGACCAGCATTTGTGAGGTCCTGGATTCAAATTCCAGTACTGCAAAGAAACAAGCAATGACAATAAAATCCCACTATGTGAAACATGTTTTAAAAAAATTAGATAAAATTGTTATTGTTAACAGCACTCGTGCATTATATGAAGCTGTTGAGAGCTCGCGTGTTTCTTTTTTTTTTTTTTTGCAGTACTGGGTTTTCTTATTATTTGTTAGTAATATTTTAATGGTCAGGAATTTGTTTATGAGTTTGCTCATTTTTACATCTCATCTCTTCAAAAGTAAGTCAGTGCTCCACAAGCTTTTCATTTAATTAACATATATTTTAGCACTACTTGGTATAGATGCCATGAAGGAGTTAACATTCCTTCAACTCCAATCAATGTGCAGACTTTTCATTGCACTTCAGACTCAGTCATGCATTTTAAATTCTATAGAATAAAAGTTTTATTTGTTTTGGTATATTCTATTCTGTTCCTGTGGTCTATGTTTCTGTTTTTGTGCCAATACCCTGCTGTTTTTATTACTATAGCTCTGTGGTATAATTTAAAGTCAGGTGTTGTGATGCCTCCTGCATGGTTTTTAATTGCTGAGAATTGATTTTTGACAAAGGTAGCAAAACATATGCTGGTGAAAAGACAGACTTTTCAACAAATGATGTTGAAAAGTTATCCATTTTTAGAACAATAGAATTAAATCCCTATCTCTCATCCTGAACAAGAGTCAACTCAAGATAGATCAAAGACCTGAAAATTAGACCAGAAATTTTGAAATTACTACAAGAGGGCACAGGTCCAACTCTCCAACATATAGGCACAGGTAGAAAGTTCCTCAATAATACCAACAAAGCTCAGAAAATTAAAACAAGAATTAATAAATGGTATGGCATTAAACTAAAATGTTTCTGTTAATCAAAAGAAACCATCTAGAGTCTAAAGAGAGAGCCTACAGAACAGGAGAAGATTTTTGCAGCTACTCCTCTGATAGAGGACTAATATCTAAAATACACATAAGTATTCAAAAAATTCGACACTAAAAAACCAATAGCCCAATCAAGAAATGGGCAATTGAACTAAATAGACATTCACAAAAGAAGAAATACAAGTGGCCAATAAATATATGAAAAAATGTTTGAAATCATTAGTAACCAGGGAGATGCAAACCAAAACTACACTGAGAGTCTATCTAACCCCCATTAGAATGGCATTCATCATGAAGTCAAACAACAATAAATGCTGGCAAGGATGTGTGGAAATAAGAACTCTTCTACACTGTTGGTGGGACTGAAAATTAGTGCAACTCCTATGGAGATCAGTGTGGAGATTCCTCAGAAAACTTGGAATGGATTCACCATACGATTCAGTTATACTACTCCTGGGTATTTTTCCAAAGGGACTGAGATCAGAATATTATAGTATTACATGCATATACATGTTTATAGCAAGATGATTCACAATAGCCAAGTTGTGTAACAAATCTAGTCCATCAACAGAAAAATGAATGGATTACAAAATTATGGGATATATACACAATGGAATTCTACTCAGCAATAAAGAGAACAAAATTATGTCATTTGCAGGAAAATAGATGGACCTGGGGAACATTATGCTAAGTTAAATTAGCCAGTCTTAGAAGGTGAAGGGTCATATATTTTCTCTCATTTGCAGAAACTAGGGAGTAATCAGAATACTAGAGGGACTTAAGATAATGGAGTGAGGGAGGTGGTCTAGAGGAGGGTGGGGGAGAGAGAGAATTAATGAAGGAAACACTTCCACTGACATTTTGTATATATGTGAGAATACCAATGCCAATCTCAACATCCTTTATGGGGATGAGGGAATGGGGAAGAAGCTGAGCGAAATTAAAAAATCATGTTTCTCAAGAAAAATTTCAAGGTTCAATGTTCATCAGCAGTCATACTCTTGCACAGGTACACACGGATGTAAGATGGAAGTGTTAGAGCTGGGTTAGAGCTGGGTGTGGTAGTGCACACCTGTAATCCCAGCACTTCAGAGGCTGAGACAGGAGGATCACAGGTTTGTGTCCAGGCTTAGGAACTTAGCCAGACTCTCAGCAACTTAGTGAGATCCTGTTTCCAAATAAAAAATAAAATAGGGCTGGAAGTGTGGCTCACAGGTTGAATGCCTCTGGGTTCAATCCCCAGTACCAAGGGGGGAAAAACGATGAAAGCATTAACATTCTTAAATGAGCCTGTGGGGGGAATAAAAATAGGAGATTTTAAGATGTTTTGGTCTCTGGAATCCTATTATGGCTTGCTTCCTGCTGTGCTGCACTAGTTCTTCCTCTCACAGTGAGATGTAGTGCACAGCAGGAGAAGTAGACAAACAGGCTCTAAGTAGTCAGCAATGGCCCAGCATTCATAGATGTTAGGTTCTTCAAATTGTGGAAACAATCATTGTTTCCACTGGAGTTTCTGGGTTTTTTTTTCTCTGCTTTAAAAACATTTGTTAGAAGAAAAGTGAGCTATAAATAATTTCCAGTCCATCAGGAGGCACAAAAGATTTTAAACAAGCCTCCAGCCCCCAAGCACTTATTAGTGGCACCTACTGTGTATTACATGGAAATATATATAGGTATTCATACACTATTAACAGCTGAGCAGTTTATATCATTCCTATGAAAGCAAGCCTTTCATTACATTATTCTTCATAAATCTGACTAAAATCTATTTCAAGAAGAAAAAATGCTTCTTTCTGTTAAATATATTGAAAGACAAAAAATTAATTTGTTCCATTTCATGTTACAGATAACAAAATAGCATGTAACATGAGAAATTACAGAGTACAAACTAATGCTTTTATGAAAGATACTAGTATTTGTTTTTCAACTTTCATTGTGAAAAAAATGAATGTCAGCATTAATGTAATTTAATAAATATAAAGTGAAAAGTAAATTTTCTGTTATAATTTGAATCTGGAATGTCTCCCAAAGTCTCATGAGTTGAAGGCTTGGGAGTTACTGGAGACTTTAGGAGGTAGGGCCTACGTGAATAAATTAGACCACTAGAGACATCTTCTTGAAAGATATATCTTGTTCCCAGCCCCTTCCTCTTTTTTTCTCTTTCTTTGCTTCCAGATGCCACAAGATGGGATATTTTGCTCTACCATGCCCTCACCCCACAGGATGGTGATGTTCTGCCTCACCACAGGCCCAGAAACAGCAGAGCCAAGTGACTGTGGACTCAAATCTCTGAAACTGATGGACCAAAATAAATATTTCCACCTTTTGTTTCTCTTGGGCATTTTGTCACAGCAATGGAAAGCTAACTAACACATTTTCCATGCTACATTTTGAGATAGAAATGTGAGAAAATGAACTAAGGTTTTAAAATCATTAGATGTCCTATAAGGAAAAAATGGGAAGCAGAACAGAAGTCCTGAAAATTTAGGTAAAATTTCACTTTTTTTAAAGGAATAACAAAACACCACCAAGTTCTCTTAAATCTGGAAATCGAAAGAAACATCAATTTCACTACATTCAACTGAAAAACTACTTTCTTTCTCCATATAACATCTTATCAAAATAGTGCTCCAATCTCTTCCTCATAGTAGAAATATCACTGCTAATTATGCAACTAATAAACTAATAGACTCACTCACTAATCATTAGATAAATTCAAATCAAAACCACAAGGAGATATCACAACACACTTTTTAAGATGGCTATTATACAAAAGACAAGAGATAACAAGTGTTGGTCTGGATATGGAGGAAAAGGAAACCTTACATATTGTTGAGGGGTATGTAAATTTGTACAGATATTATAGAAAAATGTGAAGGTAACTGAAAATATTAGAAATAGAACTGTTGCCAGGCATAATGGTACATGCCTATAAATTCCAGCCACTTAGGAGCAGAGGCAGGAGGATCACAAGTTCAAGGCCAGCCTCAGCAACTTAGTGAGATTGACTCAAAAAATAAAAAGGGCTGGAATGTAGTTCAGTGGAAGAGTTTCCCTGGGTTCAATCCCCACAACACACACACACACACACACACACACACACACACACACACACAAACACAGAACTATTATATGATTTAGCATCCCATTTTTGGGTATATATCCAAAGGAAATGAAAACAATATGTTGAAGAGGCATCAGCGCGTCCATGTTCATTGCATCACTCTTCACAATAGCCCAGAAATGGAATCACCCTGAGTGTCCATCAACAGATGAATGGATAGAGAAATGTGAATATTATACTCCATTACAATCCATATATGTGCATGATGTAATATTCTTCTATTATTTAGTCTTATCATAGAAAGAAATCCTGCTATTCAGGACAGCATGGACAAATCTGGAGGATATTTCACTCAGTGAAATTAGCCACAGAAAGACAAATACTGGCAAAAATCTTCTCCCATTCTGTTGGCTCTCTGTTGAGGATCTTGATAGTTTCCTTTGCTGCACAAAAGCTCTTCAGTTTAATGCAATCCCATGTATTGATCCTCATTTTAATTTCCTGTGCCTTTGGGATCTTATTCAGGAAGTCTTTACCTGTGCCTATGTTTTGAAGTGTTGGACCTATGCCCTCTTCAAGTAGCTGCAAGGTCTCTGGTCTGATTTCTAGATCTTTGATCCATCTTGAGTTGGTTCTTGTGCAAGGTGAGAAGGTGGGGTTTATTTCCATTTTTCTGCATATGGTTAGCCAGTTTTGCCAGCACCATTTGTTGAAGAGGCTATCTTTTTTCCAATGGATGTTTTTAGCC
>PVJS01003439.1:0-26338 GCA_004027185.1 Glis glis | reverse complement strand
TCCATTGGTCTATGTTTCTGCTTTTGTGCCAGTACCATGCTGTTTTTATTACTATGGCTTTGTAGTATAGTTTGAAGTCAGGTATTGTGATGCCTCCTGCGTGATTCTTGCTGCTGAGAACTACTTTGGCTATTCTGGGTTTTCTGTTGTTCCAAATGAATTTAAGGACAGATTTTTCTATGTCAGTGAAGAATGACTTTGGTAGTTTAATGGGTATTGCGTTGAATCTGTAGATCAATTTTGGAAGAATGGCCATTTTGATTATATTAATTCTGCCTATCCAAGAGCATGGGAGATCTTTCTTTTAAATTTAAAGAGAAGTTTTCATGAGAGTCTTCATTGGATTCTGGGCACAAACATATACTGTTTGAAACTTCAGAAGCCCAAAATTGAGGAGTGGGCATTAGCCCTTCTTCTGCACTAAGCTCTGTGTGTCTCTTGCTATCTCAAGAGCAGCAGAACTCCTTGACTCTGGTCATTAGATTTCTCAGAATGGACTCCACCCAAGAACAAGGCAGACTGTTTCTGAAAGGAAATCTAAGAAACACTTCTTTTTGATACTTTGTTAAATGGACTCATGCATCATAATGAGATTCAAATTGATACAAATATACATGCATACATCACTAGGTGAACTTCCCTCTGTATACTCACTCTCCTGCCCCTTCCTTCCTCCCCATGCATGTGGGTGAGAATGGTAGTGAAACCTCTAAAGGAACATCCTTTATTCAAATAAAAGACTACTCATAAGGAACTGTAACAGGAGGAAGTTATGTCTTTTCATTCCAGGGTCACTTATTCATACACATAACTTTAAGATGTAAAAGCTAACTATTTTCATGTTTCTAGAACAGACCTCACTTTTGAACAACAAATGACATATACAATTATGAATACAACATCTTGATTTAAATATCTTATAGATATTTCAATATCAGCATATTCAAAACTTCAAACATGGCAGAAACCCTCCTCCAATTTTCCATATCTCCGTGAACAACACGACCATCCATAGAGTCAATCTTTCCCTCGATTTTATATTTCATTGAATAATATTCCCAATCTATTTGATCTACTTATCATCATTCTAACCTGTTAAATTCTTCCCCTTTTCATTGCCACCATTCAGTACGATCGCCACTAACTTTTGCTTGAACTACTGCAGTGATCAGGATTCTGCGTTTGAAGCAACAGAAACCAGCACTGAGTGACTGACTTAGTATAATAAACCAAGGATGGTGGGTGAGTCACTGATGATTGGAGAACACTGGTTGTCTCAGGCTATGAGTAGGAACCATGGGAAGTAAACTGCAGACAACAAAGCGAGTGTCACTTCCTTCAGTTGCAATTCTGTTGAGGAGCATTTGATTAGCTCAGAGTTACAAAAATGTCTGTCTCCAAGCTGTCAAGGCATGGACATATCTGACTCACTTGGACTTTCGGTTCACATTGGGGGCTTCCTTCAAATTCAAAAGTAGATTTTCATGTTGGGCTGACAAAAACTATATTAGTATCATAATTATCAGCTTAGTGTCTCTGATATATTAAAGATAGCCTCAAATTCATTACTTCTTTTCCCATAGAGGGGTATAGTCTAATCCCCTTCCTATGAATTTAGGCTGGCTTTTTTGAGTGCTTTAATTCATATCTTGCCAATTTCCAGGCTCAGCCCTTTTTAAACTGGCAGAATTGTGTGTGTGTGTGTGTGTGTGTGTGTGTGTGTACATTCATTCTTAGAACCTTAAGACGATATGTTGTAAGAAGCCCAAGCTATGTGGAAAGGTATTGGAGGCTAAGATTTCCTGTAGATAAGGAGGGATGGATAGCTCACTAGCTAGCTAGCTAGACAGTATCAAGGCTGCAGATAAGGAAGCAGGTCTTCTAGCTCCCAGGTGCCTCAACTAACCACACGAAGTGGAGAATTGTCCCAACTGAACAATCTCCTTGCATCATTCATCTTTGAAATTCTTCTGTTTTCTATACTGTACCCTGAGTTGTTTATCATATTTTATTACTCTGCTTAACACTTTCTAGTGGATTTTCAATGCTTTTAGTATAAAAATCAACACAGTCAAGATTATCCACAAATTCTCACTCTGTGTCCCAGCTGTGTCTCATCTCTTGTGACGTTCTGAACTACAGACAGATTGGCTGTTTTGAGTTCCTCGACAATGCCACTCTGCTTTCTTTTCCCAGAGTCTTCACATAGGCGGCTCCTTCTAGAATCTTTTCCTCCATCCCATTGGATTTTTCCCTAGGTACCTTCTACTCATTTTTCAGATCTTAGTTCAAATATTAATTTCTCATGAAAATATTACCTTATTCCTCAGATTAGATCTGTCTAGAGTAATCATTATATCCTAATTAAATTGCTCATTGTAAAAGAGTTTTTAATCATTTATCTTGCTAGAAATTCAAGATTGTAAGATCAAGGACCATAAATATTGTTCTTCTCTACACCTGTAGTGTCTCGCACCATTCTTTGTACATAGTAGTCACACAATAAATGTGCCTCTCAAACTTCAAATGTGCAGATGAATCACCTGGGGGCCTTGTTAAAATGTGGATTTTGATTCGGTAGTTCTGAGACAGGGTCTGAGAATTGAGTCTCTATCTCTAACAAGCTCCTAGTTGATACCATTGCTGTTGGTTCTGTGGACCACTCTGAATAGCAAGGCTATATAAGAATCATAATTAAGTCCTGTGGGTAACAGAGAGAAACCAATTGGGATTAGTTAATATTTTAAAACTGTGCTATCATTTTAATTTGATTCAATTAATTTCAACAAACAATTATTGAACCAACTGTTTCCCAGGATGGGCTAAACATGAGTAAGATATGCTCAGAACACTCAGAAAGCTTGTAGTATAATGTACATAAATAAAATACAAACAAATCAATGTGAAAATGCCTTACAATAAAAGTATAACATAAAGATAAATTGGTGCATAAAAAAGGAAGCTGTCAATTCATTTTGGGGAGCTTTGGAAATTTGAAACACATTAGTGATCTAACACAATGCAAACAACAGTTTTGTTGTTTTGTTTTCTCATTCTTTATATAGCCACATGAACTGAGTTATTGGAGAATTTGAGATTTCAATGATTGGCCTGACTTCCATATTTTACTTTTAGAATAAGATATGCAACTTTTTAGTTCTCTGTGTTCTATGGAAATCTTTTTTTTTCTTGTTTCTGATGCTGTTTATCTCTTTCATTTTGAGTCAACTTTTTGTGCAATCTGTCATATCTATCTTCAACTTGGTAAATCCTTTCTATTCTTTATAATTATACTTGAATTGGAAAACAAAATATGTTGGAAAAAACAATCAGAGAACAATTTAGATGGGCAAGGACTGTGGCAGAATCCTTGATTCAGTAGTTTGGTCTTTGAAGGAAAAATAACTCTCTTTTTTATCACTTAAATATTTGTCCAACAAGATGGACCTTTTACTTCAGACTCAAGAATCTTCCTCATTCATAGACTGGGGTATAAAACCTCATTCAGTCTTTCTGCCCACCTGTAGCTTTATTGTACTAGTGATCTCCTGGGCTTCTCTAGGGAATAGTTATCATTCTTTTAAATTCTTCCTTTTTCCACATAAAATTTATTTAACCACTTCAAAGCATTATTTATCTGGAGGGAAAACTAATCAGCTATACCCTCTGGCTATTGTTCTGCCATTATTTTTGGAGTACCCAAAATATGCTAGGCATCAGCCAGTTCTAGTACCAAATCATTATTCAGAGTTTAGTCATTTCTTAATTTTGTCCTTGAAATCACTTTCCTTATTCCATTTGTTGATATTTATCAGAACCCACCAATGGCAAAGTGCTCACCTTTGTGGAAACCATAGGAAGGCCACAGTTCCTGTCCTCTGAGAGATCTCTATTCCTCGCCTCATGTCACTTTCCCAGTCAGGCAAATGTGTTATTTCAAAATAATTTCCTTGACCCAACTCTGTAAGAAACACCTCCCTCTCCTACCACATGCATCCACTAGATTATCATGGCCCATGAATGGGATTTAAATTTATTTGCATTACAATAATTTATCTTTTCCTCAATCTTTCTGCACCACTGACACCATATCCTAAAACCCATACCCTTTTCAGAATATTTGCTACTTAAATGAGAAGTAAACAGAGGGGAAGGTAGTTGTGGGCTTGGATTTTCATGGCCACTTATTGTCACTTTGGATAGAAATCCCTTTTCCCTAAATAGCTGGTATCAGCTATGTAGCTCAAGAGGCAGTGATGAAATGTCTTTATATTAGGTTTATGGCATGCCTCTGTTCATCAGCACATTTTCATCTCCTACTTCCCAAGATGCAGCCATAGGACACTACTGACTGTCTTGAGTGTTCAGTATGGTGGAGGGGAAGTTTCTCCAGCTGGAAATGTAGAACACATTTTCAGGGGTTGGTCTTTACTACAATATTTTTTTTCAATTTATCTAAATGAAAATACATATATAATTCTGGATTCTCTGCATAACCACCTTAAAACTAGGTATTGCCCATAGGATGTCATTGCCAGTACTTACTTGTGTTGAATACCTCAGTGCCCATTGCTTCACCAAGTAATGCTTAATTTTAAGATTTGGGGTGTTGAATAAGTACTACTACAACTAATGCCATGTAACTAACTGATAGGCATGTATATTCTTGAAGGTGAAAGTATTCTACAACTTGAGGAGCCTTGGTTAGTGGCTAGCACATGGACTGAGGAAAACACTCCTATATTCTAATTCCATTTCTTACAGTTTAGGAGCTGGTCTCTTAGCCTTTGTGAACCTCAGTTTCCTCACCTATAAAGTGAGGTTTTTCAAAAGGGCTATTAAAGCCATAGGAGTTCAGTAGAGATTTATATCATACCCATGTGCTTATCTAATGCATTCAGGAAGTGATTGCTGTAATTATAGTTATATTTTGTCCTGTGAATCTGTTTATAATCTGTATACTGTGCATTATTTCTTTCTCTTTCAAGAGGAGAAGAGGTTTAAACTCATGGACTTAACTTGTAAAATAGAACTAATTTCTGATATATATCACAGGCCACATATCTTTTTTTCATATACATTTATTGGTGCATTGTAATTATACATCATAGTGAGATTAAAAAGTGATATACATTCATATATGCACGGATCACTTGGAGTATTATTTGATATATTGCATTATCTACTTTCACTATAGATCTCTGTTTTTATTACTTGAATACTGTGATAACTGCTACCCTATTAATATTTCTGGAGATTTCTGAAGGTGGTAGGAATAGAGAAACCCAATTAGAGAAATGAAAACCCAAAGAAAGCAAGAGTAGTTACCTGCAGTGTCAAGGATGAGTGATGGCAACACTTTCACTATTACTTTCTGTGTGGTCCTAAACTAGGTCTCTCATTCACATGGGCAGCCAGAAATTCTTCACTAGGCCTAATAAAATAAAAGGGAAAATTGCAGGGGAAAGATATATCAAGACAGTAATCTATTGGCTTAGATAGATCAAACGCCTGACTATATTGTTTATGGGAAATAAGTGTCATCCCTTCCCCCTAAACTTCGCTATTTTCTAAAATGGATCCACTTTGAGATGTGATTTTTTTTTCTCCCAAGTTAGACCAGTTGGATTCCATCTATCATAATTGTGACGGATAGCAAGTGATTTGTTTCATTACATTGTTAATGGCTGTAGTGGGAACATTTGAGCTATTACATGAAAAGCTGTGGTTGTGTCATTGTGAAGCTTCCAAGGATAGAATTTTCTCTTCACTCTTTGTTTCTGCAATAGGCTCTCTTGCCCCTAACAGGGATGCACACTGAGTTTTAAATCCTTTTCCGCTTGGCTTGAGGGAGTTTGCTTTTTTATCTGTGTGTCATTGAAAAGTCCAGTATGCAGGCACTTTCCAGCAAGCTAGGACATGAAAATAGCATGAGCAATATAAATGCTGGAATTGCTGTAAAAATTTACCATTCCTGATAGGTAAACGATGGAGAAAATACATTTTTAAAAAGTGAATAAAATATGCATCTGAAACATGAATACAATTCGTATGCACCTCTGCATTTGGTCCAATATCAAGCCTTCTATGTGGGGGTCTCTCTTATAAGTCAGTAAAAAGCGAATGGAGCTTGCCATGGAGAAGACAAGGCATTCAGGATCTTCGAAAGCATGTGGACATATTTGCAAAGGGGCTAGTTTGATTTATGTCTTTCATGCCAAGCACAATCTTAAACGCATCTCTACTTTAACGTAAGGATATTTTAATGTTTCCATTTGACCCACAAACTCAAGCTCATATTGAATTAGAAAGAAAACCCCTGAAAGCTCAGTTTCTGAAACACATCTAGTAGGATTTTATATGCTTTTAATTAATCCAGATGTCATAAAAGGCAATTCTTAATTATCTATCTACCCTTGAATCAGTGGCAATGGTGGTTGCCAGTGAGGAGGGAGCCACAGAGGCCTTGGTACCTCTGGGTCATTTTAAAGGTGATTTTAATATTCTCAGTAACCTTCATCCCTAAGGGTAAACTCCTATTGCAACTCAGTCCTTGGAAACCCATGGCCCTTTTGAATCCAGGTTAATTGTAATCACTTCTTCAGTAGTTTAAAATTTTAAACTAACTTCCAAAAGTTGCTAACATGTATTTACCAGAAATTCTAGGATGAGGATAATTTCTGGAATTACCTTGAATTTAGTAGTCATTCTCATCCTAAAGATTATAGTGTTTTCCTGTAGTTTATTTCAATCTGCTTTAGTATCTTTAGGAAATTTGTAGGAAAGCTGGTCTCCTGGCTTCAGAAAGGAGGAGAAAAAAGTGACGTAGCTCACGGCTAGGCAATATCAGGACACAGACCTCACACTTTCAGCCTGTTCTCTGCCCTAGATGCCTGCAATAAATACACCCTGGTGAGAACCTCTCCTTCCTTCGAGAACATACACATTCATGTATTTGAAGTCAGCTATGGATATTGACATGGACTCCAGTGTGTTCAAAAGAGAGGGACAGCTACATAGAATGATTAAGGCAACTAAAAGAAAATAAGAAATTTAATAATTGAAATGTCTTCTATCAATAGAAAGAGGCTCAGACAGAGAAAGAAAGAGAAATAGATGAACCAAGTAAGATGCAAATAAAATGAGAAAATAAAATACATGTAAAATGAAAAATGCAATTGATTTTTTTTTATCTTCAAATGCTTAACTTACAGGATGGGAGAACACACAATTTAGCTTGTTTGGGTTTAGTCCTGCTAATATATTCTACAGAGTAATTTATTTTCAGAAGAAGCCTCACTGCAGTACTCCTATTATGATAATGTGAATTTATGCACATGAGTATTTGTGATCACATCACAGTGCAGTTTTGGGAAGAACTATGGGGGAGGGGGAAATTAACATTTAAAAATAAGGGTGAGGGCTTTGAAAGTCCTTTAAATTCTCAATCTATCACTCAGTCTTTACACACACACACACACACACATACACACACGCACATGCACACAATTCCACGGTGAATTGTCTTATTTGGGCTAAGTGCTTCTCTAGGAAAGAATAAAACTTATGAGTGAAAAGCGGCATAATGCAAAGAATGCTTGCATGGATTTGTTGATGAGAAGGTCGCCGCCCCTGAGATTGGAAAACACAGCTCCAGCAGCCCCAGACCTCTCTGACCATATTCACTTTGCTTACTCAGGAGCAGACAATGACAGGCAGGGACTTAGGGGGAGGGGATGAATCAAAGTCCCTCTTACTCCATGTCTCTCTGCTAGAATTGCTGTCAGCATGGTGAGCTGACATGAAGTAGGGGATCAATCCAGTAGACACAGGATGAAAATGTAAACAGGATAAGCTCTGTGTGTGTGCACTCTTTCTCTCTCTCTTTCATCTCTTTCTCTCTATCCTTTTATACAAAATCCAAACCTTCCAGAGGGAAGGTGTTTTTTTCTTGTCATGAATGAAACAATGCTTAGCACTCAAAGTCACTTAACAGTAAGATCATCCTTAGAGCACAGGCACACTGCTTTTAGTAAACTGTCTTTGGCAATTTTAAGATTGTGTTAAAGAGTGTGCCAATATCAGTACGCAGAACAGATTGCTCCAAATATGAATACCTGTGGGGAAAATTATGGCAAAGTTGCAACTTGTATACATTATTGAGAGCTTATTGAAGTAGCCGAACTACTAGGTCCATGCACCAAAGTTTATGGGCACGCGTCAGCTGTCACTGGGTTGGCTAAGGGAGACATAATATTCTAGTCATTTCTCTGGTGGAAGGAACATTAGCTTATTCTCTACCTTAATTGATATTCTGCAACTGAATCAAGAACTGCTGATTGCTGACCGGCTCACACGTTCCCCATATGTCTTCAGATTGCTAAACTCAGAAATGTGAGATTGTGCATCACGGAGTTACTTTGAGGACAGACCCCTTCAGTAGTGGCTGCTAGCCTATATGTTCCTATAAAGAACAGATGAAAATCAGGAATATGAAAAAAAGTGTGCATTTTTGCAATTTTCTATTAAACTTATTATCTTATATTTGGGGTACAATTCAGGAATTCAAACCAATTTCACTGGATAAACATTATTAAAACATCGAAGTTCACCAGATCTGTTGAAATATACTGTGTAAGAGTTCTATTTTCTTCTTCTATTTTTGTACTTTGGTACCAATTCCTGCACTTACTTGCTTATGAACAGTGAAGCAAAAATAAAGATACAGTTAGCCAAGATTAACCTTAGGTTAGAAAAACATTAAGTATCAATTATTTATTAAAAACCAAATTGTTAAAAGTACAAAACAAGCCGGGCATGGTGGCACACGCTTGTAATCCCAGTACTTTGGGAGGCGGAGACCGGAGGATCTGGGTTCATGGCCAGCCTCAGCTCTCTCTCTCTTGCTCTCTGTCTCTGTCTCTGTCTCTCTGTCTCTCTCTGTCTCTGTCTCTCTCTCTGTTTCTCTTTCTCTCTCTACCTAGTGAGGCCCTCCGCAACTTCGTGAGACCCGGTTTCAAAATAAAGTATAAAAAATAGGGCCGGGGGTGTAGCGCGGAGGTAGAACGCCCCTGGGTTCAATCCCCGGTACTGCAAAAAAAAAAAGTACAAAACAAAATGAAGAATTTCTTATTGTCATTTCATGGTCAAGAGCTAAAATCGTAATGTCTTCAATCACAAATAAAGTTGTGTTGATTTTTTTTGTTTTGTTTAATTTTAGGGAAATGTATCAATTATAATACCAAAACACCCAAAATGCAAATTGTTAATTTAAGAAAATATTACTCCGTATTTCCATGTGAAAGTGCTGGGCTCTTTTAGCATATTAATTGTCCCAACAACCATATAGAGCAGGGTAGTTTTTGTTTATATTTTATAGATGAAAACGCAGAAGTTTATAAAGAGGTTATATCTCATTCACTGCCCCACAGCCCACTGAGGAGGAGCTAGGACTAAACGCAGGTACTGTCTTCCAGCAGAAGCTCTCTCTTATATTGATCTTTTAGAAAATTAAATAAATTCTAATATTTGACACTGATGTATTTTTCATGCATTTTATCTAAAATGTTAATTAACACTCTCACTCTCAGGCTTCCTGTTTTACTTTCTTTTGGGCTTCCTGTCTGCCTCTCTGGCGTCCTGTCTGCCTCTCTGGCTTCCTGTCTGTCTGCCTCTCTGGCTTCCTGTCTGTCTGCCTCTCTGGCTTCCTGTCTCCCTTTCTGGCTTCCTGTCTGTCTGCCTCTCTGGCTTCCTGTCTGTCTGCCTCTCTGGCTTCCTGTCTCCCTTTCTGGCTTCCTGTCTGTCTGCCTCTCTGGCTTCCTGTCTGCCTCTCTGGCTTCCTGTCTCCCTTTCTGGCTTCCTGTCTCCCTTTCTGGCTTCCTGTCTGTCTGCCTCTCTGGCTTCCTGTCTGCCTCTCTGGCTTCCTATCTTACTCTCACTCTAGGCTTCCTGTCTTGTTGTCTAGCTTCCTGTCTCACTCTCACTCTCTGGCTTCTTGTCTCCTTCTCTGCCTTCCCTTCTCTCTCCTTCATTTCCTATCTCAGTCTCTGACTTCCTGTATTCTTCTCTGGCTTCCTGTCTTGCTCTCACTCTCTGGCTTCCTGGTTTGATTTCTGGCTTCCTATTTCCCTCTTTGGCTTCCTGTCTGCCTTTCTGGCTTCCCATCGCTTCTCTAGCTTCCTGTCTGCCTCTCTGGCTTCCCATCTTGCTATCAGTTTCTGGTTTCCTGTCTTGCTGTTTGGCTTCTTGTCGCACTCTCATTCTCTGGCTTCCTGTCTTGTTCTTTTTGGGTTTCCTGCTTTCCATTCTGGCTTCTTGACTTGCTAAGATTAAAAAAAAATAAGAAAATTGCTACAGTGTTTTAAACTCACAAATCTTTTTATTTTATTTTATTTTTTTTTGCAGTACTGGTGATTGAACCCAGGGCATTTTACCTCCAAGCTAGACCTCCAGCCCTATTTTTTATTCTTTATTTTGAAACAGGGTCTCACTAAGTTGTGGAGGGCCTCACTAAGTAGCTGAGGCTGGCCGCAAACCTGCGATCCTCCTGTCTCAGCCTCCCAAGTTCTGGGATTACAAGCATGCACCACCACACCCGGCTCACAAATCTTTTAAAATGGACTCAGACTGAGTTGCCATTAAAATAGGTTGAAAAGTAACATGTGTACAAATATATTAAGTCAATTTTAAAAAAAGAAATTTTAATTAACCCCTTTTTACCTAAAAAAAAAAAGCCTGAGGATTCTAGATTATTCATGGTAATTAGGAATCTCATTTGTGTTACGGGTTAGTGAGTTAAATTATGGCCAACTGCCTGCCGAGGACTTGCAAATAGCTAAGATATGATGATGGCTCATGGTGAGACTACCTATGAGATCTAAGTTTTTGTAGGAAATCCTTCAGAAGTAAAAGAATGTGACTTTCTCACAGGGTTACACCACCTCTTTGACTTAACCAGTTTGCTTTATGCTCACAGAAAAATAATTCTCTGGTTTCCCTCATCTAGAGAAAACTGTAATATTCTTGGATTTGCTGCAGTGAAGAAAATCACCATTTTTCTCATGGGAAGCATTTGGTGGAAAAGGCAAATATTTCCACAGTGAAATCTGATATGTTAAGGTAATCCTAAAATTAAAAGAAAGAAAGAAAAACAACAGAACAAAAGAAAGCATATGTAACTTAATAATCTCAGTATAGAATCAAATATATATCTCTACTTTTCATCAAAATCAATAAGAAGGAGCTCTTCAATTTAGGGTGTTACCACAGAAGAGGATAAATTGTTTGAAAATATTTTGGAGGAATCATGGTGAAAAATTTCATGAGATATAAATTCCTTCATTAAATTTATTGTCTTGTGTTGTTCTTCCAATCATTTTGCTCCTCCATGATGGGGTGGGACCAGGAGTCTTGCTCACTTGTTTTATACAGTGGCTTTTGATCAGAGCTATCACTTTCCTGTGTCTCAAGGTAATAAAGTAGAGAAATGAGTAATGCTTTATTACCACTAGAGCCTACTGAGAAGCAAATAATCTCAGGCTTAGAATGAAATCTTACTGAGTGTTGGTGAAGGAAAGAAAAAGCAAATGTAGAAGAAAAGATTTCCAGAATTTTCTTATTAGGCAGACAGTTGAAACAGAGTGAAAGGAAATGATTCAAAAGTTCTGCTTTAAATAAAGTATTTCTTTGCTGCTCATCAATTAAACAATTAGTACATAATTGTGTTCTTTCTAGCAATGCTAAAGTTAGGGATAAGAATTTTTGATTTACTTCCTAATAAAGGCAGCCTCCAACCTACAAATGGGTTGTGTTACAAAAATTCATTTGTCAGATGGACATGTGGGATCTGGAATAACCTTTTCTAGAGAATCAATGTTATAAATCACTGTTTGGTTTTAAGGCTGGTCCATGTAAGCCTATTTAAAGAATAATGCTTCTCAGCTATATGCTTGTGAACAACTGGGGACTTGAATGGCGATCTCTGAAGGCTTTGATCTGGGATGGGAGTAACTCATTTTCAACAGGAAAAGGTAGGAGCAAGAGACTTTCCCTTTTCTTGGGCATAAGGTAACTCAAAGATATGGTAACCATATGTTTTGAATTAAAAAGTGGGACATGTGGTCTAAAAAAGAATTTTTTCCTATGACATAAATAAAATTAGAAAATAATTCCTCCCAGAATATTCTACCAATATATGAGGATAACTTTGGAAATCACTACTACTCAAGAAAATAGATTCTGATGCTATATACTCGCAACATTTTGTGGGGAGAATGCTGGTGTGTTTTTCTTTGCGTGTTTTATTCTGTTTTGAAAGCCCAGCTAGAAGTAGGAAGTCTGGGAGGCTGTTACAGTTGAAGAGGAGAGAAAATATGAAGCCTGGAATATAGTAAAGCTAGAGGGGAGAGAGAAAAGAAGACCAACTTAAGATAATTTATGAGGTGAAAATATTAAAAGTTGGCCTTTTGGTATTACAGAGAAAAGACAGAATGCTTGGGAAGCTGGAGTCGTGGAGGGGAGGATGGATCAAGATCAGCGATGGAGGAAAAGCAACCAATTAGGAGAGAAGAAAATAAGCCTACCCAGGATCATTTCAAGCCATTCTTGATTTACACAGCTCCTTTCTTTTCTATACTTTAGACTTTACAGATTCTCTAAAACAAGCACTAAAATGTTAACAGTGTGATCAATGAGAGTAGCACAAAGTTTATTGGGGGAAGGGCCATTACTGAGGGCCTATAAATACACCAGGTTGTATGCTAGATTTTTTCCCTCACTTTCCATTTGATCCTTACATCCATCTTATGAGAGAAAAGCTGTCTCTAGTTATGAATGAGGTAACAGATAATCAGAAGGTATAGTAACTTTCCCAAGGGAATGAGTGGGCCAGCCTTGATCACAGATCTTCATGAAACTAGAACCAGTATTATTGGCATCACTTTGCTTGTTGCCTTGTGTGTCTGGGAGTTGTGTCTCATTTCAATTTGATTCATTCCTAAATTTGAAATGTATCTGATGAGTACCTATAAATGCTAGATACTGTTCTAGAGACTAGAAATAGAGAGATCAAAGAGGGCCTGTCTTTAAAAAGCTCTCATTTATGAAGTAGGCTTCCAGGAATACAGACAAGCTTGATCTTATGACCAGAGGTGAGTAGTGTTTCCAGAAGAAGCACCCACAGACTCTTGTTGGGCTATTAAAAGGTGGGGAACTCTAAAACCTTCAACAAAACCTCTTAAGTGCAGGCAGTGCTACCATGGTAGTGGTTATCTGGAGAGTCTAACATATTAGAGACACTGAAACCTAAGAGAAATGGGTTTGAATTTTTACCTTAGCTGATTATTAACAGTGTGACTTTGTTAACTTCATGTGTGAAACGGGTATAATGTGAGAATTAGAGGTGGCCTATGCAAACAAAAAGGTAACTGGGCACCTTGCTTATAATAGATACTCAGTATATTTTACCTATTGTTAGTATTTTTAGATGATATTCACCTATATCTGAATGGAAAATGGGACAACCTGACCATATTGAGAATTCCAGTTTATCAGAGATACAGGTAGAAGGTAACAGACATAGCAGAAGTAAGGAATTGTTACCCAAACTATGAAAGCTCTTAAGGATCAGGTGTAAATTTTTCATCAGCTAAACAATGCATTTTCCCAATGATTTATTTAATTGGTTGAATCTTGGCTCCAGGGAATCTCTGCTTTGATGTACTTTTCAAATTCTTGGTATTATCCTCCTACTGGTCATATTGGTAATGTCCCTTGGGTGTTGTATTCTCTCAAGAGTCTTAAATGCTTCTCAGCATCCACAGACTTATTAGATGATCTTCATGAGAAATGATCAACAAAAACTACATAAACTCAAATCATTGAAAAATCCCACTAAAATCCTGCTTTTCCATCTTCAGATAACAACCACAGAAAGAAAAATGTGACTGAGAGTAACACTAAGTAGTTGGTAACCCTCTTAGCTCAACTAAGAAGATGACTGAAAGGAGGGAATTACTAAAATAAAATAAAATGAAACCAGAGAATCCTCTGAGCAGACAAAGCCAATTAGGCCATAGAAGCAACTTTGAACTTTTGAATTTGTAAACCTAAGTGAAACTTTACTACTACTTATAGGCTACTTCTTAGAAATGCCTATATTTAAAGAAATACAACTTAATCTTAATTAGCTTAGATAACTAGGGACTTTCCAGCAGGATAGACCAAATAAGACAACTATATAATTGAAACCAATCAAATATCATTTTGTTTTATTTCTATATTCACCCTAAAAAATCTCTCCCTTGTGTTTCTCGAGCAGAGCCCAAATGGTCTTTGGTTTGATATTGCCTGATTCATGAATGACTGTTTGCCAAAATAAACTCCTCCTTAAAATGTTACTGTGCCTCAATTTCCTTTTAAGGAAGAGTTAGAGCTGAACTCCATTGCCTTTTGAATACACAGGTCTCACTAATGATCTGCTTTCTTTGAGATGTGTGTTTGTTAATTCAGTATTGTTTCATGAATGGTGATGTCTGTCCAGACCCCTGGGACATGCAGATGACCCCAAAGTAACAATGGATGGTTCAGTGGTCAAAGGATAGGAATGGTCTCCATGCGGTGTTCCACCACCCATCTTAAACCTTGCTTTTTATGACAACCTAGGCCTTCATTGGAACTGGTCTACTCCATTTACTGGTCCAGACATGAGCAATGCTTTACACGAACTGGCAAGACAGGATTATTCAAAACGAAGGCTGGAACTGAGCCAGTCTACCAGCACAGAAGTGCTGCCGCTCATCACAGCACCACCCTCCCAGGCTGCAGATCTGTGGAGGATGAGTGACAGCAGGCAGATTCCTAAGCTGCTGCTGTACAGTGAACTGAAGAGAAGCAAAGGCAGGCAAACAAAACAGATAATAGAAACACTCCAAGGTTTCTCAGCTGCTCAGCTTTCAACCACCTGGCACAGATGGGAACCCCGAGGCAGTCAGGGCAGCTTAGTATGCAGTGGTCAGAGCATGTGGATCTTTTTAAACACAAGATCCAGGCAGTGGACAAGTCCAACAGATAGCGGAAGTCAAAGAAACATCTCTACATGTAGACAGTGTTGTACGTTGGTTTCTTCCCCCACTCTCATTTGAACAGCAAAATCATAATCAGAAATGGCACACTGAAATACTGAGCCAGGTATAGTGGTGCACACTTTTAATCCCAGTGCTTGGGAGGCTGAGACAGGAGGATCGCAGTTCAAGGACAGCCTCAGCAACCTAGTGAGAGAGACTCAGCAACCTAGCAAGACCCTGTTTCAAAACAAACAAAAAAATAAATAAAAATAAAACAAGGGCTGAAAGTATAGCTTAGAGGTAAATAAATGAATGGATGAATGAATAAATAAATAACTTAATAAATAATTAAAGGAAGAAGAAAAGGAAGGGGAAATGGGGTCCTGTGAATAGGTTCTGGAAGAACCTCACTCATGCATGAACTCTGGCCCAACAAGTAACACAAATAATGCCACTAGAGGAAGTAACACATTATTAAATAGCATCACTTTATATCTATTATTATTTTGTTCAATAATTTTATGTAGAAACAAAGGTTTCCAATAAAGATTATAACAAACTTTCAAAAAATAAATTTATTCTTGTTAAAAATAAAAAAGATAAGCTTCTGATTCAAAACATAAACAGTAAGCATATATCAAAAATTGAAAAATTGTAGATGGATAGCAAGATTGTAGTCTCTGTGTAGCTTTAAAATTTTTATCTAGATATGTTTAAATGCTAGTCTTGGGGTTTGTATTGCATGTGAAATTTCTTCAGTCATCTTGAGGGGCTGTTACACACCTTCCAATCTTCGTGTAATTAAGGCAGTAGTTTTGTTGTCATCTTGTCACAACTCATGAGAAAAACTGTGAAAACTCAAGAGCGTATGCGGTAGTAAGTCAGCATCAGACAGCTATATGTAATTTTGCTTTGCATTTTGAGGCACTTCATCGCACCACTGAATAGTTAGCTATTCCTTCCCCATCAACTACTTTCCCACTCCCACCCCCATAGAGATCCTTTTTTTTCCCTTTAAGATTCTAAAAGGCATCTTGCTCTACTTGCTTTCATGGTATTTTGAGGACTCAGGTGCTTGCAAATCTAGCAATAAATTAGTGAAATTTTTCAAGAATTTATTAAAAGTAAGACTTGAACCTCTATAAGCTTTCACATATTAGTTCATATAATATTAGATATGTTATGACATATCTAATATATTATTATAAAATTAAGTTAGAGCTCATTTAGATGAATTTGTGAATATTTCATAATATGGCAACCATGCACTGGGAAATTGTTTTGTATCATTTCATAATGTTTTTGCTAAAACAGATACTGTCACATAAAAAGTAATAAAGCAAATGTTAAATGATAAATGATAAGCTTGTATCTTTATTATTTGATGAGCCTAGATAGAACCATCTATATTTTAGACAATATTTTCTTGGTCTATATTACTTCTAAATATGGAAAATATGTTTTTAGAGCTTAAATAATGACCAGTAATTCATTACTAAATCAAAGGCCCTCAAAGAGAGTCCAAAAGACTTGAATTTATTTGGTTTTATTATAAATTTTAGACCATAGATTTGTTATCAACATCACAGTGAACATAGAGAACAGAGTTATAATTGAAGTTGTTGATAGGTAGAGAATGACATAAAATCCCCAAATATAAGAAATTTCACAATGACTTCACAAATATAAATTTGGACATCACTGACTGGACCACTATGGCTTTAAAAGATGTGAGAATGAACTATGAGTCAGCAATTGCCATAGGTAATTGATTACTGACCTAGAAAATATCTCCAACATTATCCAAGCTTTCAGAATGTAACATTTTGCCTACTTGTGAACTCTGTATTTTAATCAATTGACAAGGGCACAGAGGAGAAAAATGGAGAAAATGGAAGTGCTAGAAAGCAGATCATTAAAGGACAGTGCAAAGTGACTGGAGTTCTTTAGTCTGTGTAAGAGAAAGGAGATGGTCATAATTTTGAGTACATGTAGTGATAATGCATGCATGGGAGACTGGAGATTGTCATCAGCACCAAATCTAGAATATAATGCCATGATTTGGAGAGAACTGGTAATATTTTCTTATTAGGAAAACCTTCTTGATAAACACAAGGGGACCTTTGAGTAAGTTAAAGAGAACAAAGGATAACACAGATTACTGTTTAGCCAGTGCATGTAAAGTTCTTCACTTACGATATGTAGGTGAGATTTCTGAAAGAAATGGGACATTTGATGAACTTTAAATTATTTCCAGACCTATCTGTGACAACTGTAGCCAAAATCTAGATTTTACTCATTCCAATCCATCTTTTTGAGATCTGTAGAGCCATACTATTAACAATCAGAACTAAATGCTACAATCCTCTGAGAATTACAAATTGGAGGTCTCCTTCACTCTCAGTGTAGTTTCCTTCCTCTTTCTTTGCCTCATTCTGCCGTTTTCTATTCCTGATTTCCATTCTTTATAGCATGCATGTCATTTAAATTTTTGTTCCCTTTGAATAGTCATTAGTAATACAATAACCACATGCATAATATTATAAAGGACCATGCTTTCTTCCTTTTGAATCTGCTTTTCTCTCTTTTGTTTTATAACTTCCAAGTGAAGAAAGACAAATTCTTCTTACTTTCAATCACTTGTTCATTTCTTACTATTATTTCTACACATAGGTTTCTCTGTGAAGTATCTTTAATACTGTTCCTTCTAGACCCTGGAAAAATCAACTTCTGCATAAAATAATGATTTTTTTCTGTAACTTTCATACCTACCTGGAGATGTGCACACTCATTTTGGCCTTCAGTGAGGAGTGTAGTGGAGCCCCGCACTCACATGACTGAGGTTTTTGAGTATGTTGAGATTAGGATGTTCAAGAGAGAAAACCTTAATCCTATAATATAGAAGGCAGACATTTTACATTTGAGATTAGAGTTGATGAAAATGTATATTAGTAATTACCATAATGTAAGCTATTGCTAATTTCATCAGTACATTTTTCCCCCTGCTATCAAATGTGGCTCTGTTGAAGAAATTGAAGCCTTTTATTTAAGCTTTATTTTTCCCTGGTGAATACTCTCCATATTTTGAAGAAGTCATACTTCCTGTGCAAGGCCATATATTCTATTGACTGCAGACTCATTATAGTCTTTAGAATGACCTGAAGAGTTGGTAATATACTCACTTGAGACTAGGAGAAAATTTAAAATATCTCCTTTGATTTATTTTTCTTTCTTACCAGTAAAGTTCAACAATGGTATCAAGTAACAGTATAAAATAAAGTTTATTTTTAAAAACACACACTTTTTAAATCTATTTCTATTATTTATTCAATTTTATTTCAGATTTACTTATGCCTGTTCTTTTAGCTATCAGGTATTTTCATCATTTCCCTCCAACTCAAAATGATACCCATTTCTTTTCCATACACAGTCATTATTCACTTTATGTAAAGCTAAACTATGAATTTCATGTTTTCAAATCCTGCTTTTATTAAAAATGTTAGTAAAATATTTCTAAGTATGAAAAAAACCTGTAAAGGTCAAACTACAAAACCATTTCACTGCTTTCCAACACTACTGCTTAGGAGGTTTAGCTATTCAATGCTAAGGGAAGATATATCTTAATTTTTCTGAAAAAAATATTTTTGTATCCCAGTAGTTGGGAGGCTGAGACAGGAGCATCACAGGTTCAAAGTCAGCCTCAGCAACTTAGCAAGGCTCTCAGCAATTTAGGGAGATCCTGTTTCCAAATTAAAAAAATATGGCTGGGGTGCAGCTAGAAGGTAGAATTACCCTGGGTACAATCCCCAGCATCACACACAAAATTTTATATATATATATATATATATATATATATATATATATATATATACATATATATATAGTATATATAAATATATAGCTTATATAAGAAATAAAAATTTAAGTTCCAATTCATATCATGTTGAAGAGAAAACAGTCATCAAATTTATTTATTAGTTTCCTTTTATTTAGATTTAGCATTAAAGATGTATGAAATACTTTTTGTGTTCATCCTACATATTTGTGAACTGGCTGCTGCCAACTAGCAGACTATTATGGGCTGAATTATAATGTACCATATTTATACCTTTAAGGCTTCTTTCATCATTAAAGGAGTTACTATCTCTAATTTTTGTAAGGAGCTTTAATTATTGGTGCTTACTTCATATTTTGATTAATTTTAGTTTTTAATTTCTACTACCTGTCATGCCATGTTTTGTCATGATCTTTCTTTTGGGTGCCATCTTAATTATTATTCCAAGGACTCATTTTCTCATTTATTATTACCTCAGTCCTTTTAGTTACTTTCAGAAGAGCTAATATCAACTTTTAAGGGTAAAGTGGAAAGAACAGATTGCCTTCATACGTTGATAATTTTGAAGATTTACGAACAAATTTAAAAATATGATACCCATTAATGCATTTAATAAAATTTGCTAAGATTTAAGCAGTGCAATTCTTGAAATTTGCATTAACAAAGTATTAAGAAAACATATGGCATACATCAGAATATACTAATAATATCTACAACTAATTTCATTTTACACAAAGCATTTTAAGTGTGAAAAATTTTTTTAGAAAACCCACTAAGTTCTTTTATATTATAGCATCACTTGGTCATAAATTGATACTGACCTTTGGTTTGAGATAAAGAAACTTATTTTTTAATTGTGTGACTGATTATATGTGGTATTATTGTGGCATAGTAAACACAATTGGGATTTTAGAGTTAAAACAACTAGACTTGAATTTCTGACCATTTTTACTATCACCTAACTGGCCTTGGATGCGCCTCGGTTTATATATCTGTAAAAATGCAACGTGTGCATGTATGATGTTCATACCCTGACATATATCAAAATGTATAATTACAATGCACCAATAAATGAACATAAAAAGTTAATAAAAAGAAAAAAAATAAGAATAGTTAACTCTAGCAAGGTTGAGTGTGTCTAGGAAAATGAATAATAACTTAAAGTATAGACAAGAGCAACTCAAATGCACTGAGTAACCTAAACGTACAGTCAAATCACTTTTATACTACCTATACTTGATATCAGTTGAGTGTGCAGGAGTTTTATCACTAGAACACTTATTTCCTCAGGCTGTTTCTTCACTGGTAGCAGTTTTTCATGCCATTTCCATTGGAATTGACAAGGTGGGTAAGCCAGACTAAGATGCACTATCCAGTATGTTGGAATGCCCTAGACATGAGGTTTTGTACTTAGCACTGTTACAAGATTGCAGCTTAATAATACAAACACTTGATAAATTCCATTTCAGGTTGTTCCTCTCACAAAAATAATGCGGGGAAAACATGATAGATTTGTAATTACATTTGCTGTGTTCTCAAGCACATTTCTGACATGAGGCAACTCTATTTTGACTTGAGATGAGCCTTCCACCTGTACTTTTACATGTTTGAGGACTGGAATCATTTTTCCACAGAACAGATTCTGTGCCCCTACATTCTAATACAGATTCCCAAATATCTATTCTGCTTCACAGGACAAGGTTACTTTATGATTTGAACTCTGCATCAGCTACTTTGTTTAACCACTTTGTGTGAGATGGCACAGTGGGGTTGACAAATATTCCTGGAAGTTGGTCCTAGTTGCAGATGGCTAGCAATATTTCAGTTCCTCATGTGAATGATTGCTAACCACACAAATAGATCATATGAACCCAAACTCATATATTCCCAACTCACCCCCCTCTTAGCCAGAGTTTAAAAATGCATATCACCCTATCTAAATAAAAATGTGATGGAGAGGGAGTCAGTGAAAGGAAACAGCACATTTGACTGCTTAAAATATCCAATGTAGAAAATTGCAAACATATATGATGGTTCAAGCACATTGCCAGACCCTTTCCAGGGCCTTAGAGGAAGAGGGGTCAGGCAGCTGAGGGGCTGGAAGCTTACCCCTCTTTAGATTTATGTTAAACTTGTCTTTGAACGCTACCTGTTATGAGAAACCTCAGGAAGTAAAAAGGCACTAATTGAGCCAAGGAGAAAGAAAGTTGAGAAATGATCAGGAGATAAACTTAGAAGGACTTACTGATGGTCCACCAGAGAAGTAAGGAAGGAAGGAAAGGAAGGAGGGAAGGAGGGAAGGAAGGAAGGAGAGAGGGAGAGAGGAAGGGAGGGAGGAAGGGAGGAAGGGCATGCTTGTGTTTTGGAAAGACTCCTAGACTCTGAGTTAGAAGCAATATGAGAGGCAGTAAGTTTTGACATGGATAGGGTAGGCTGAGGATGGTGTATGATTATAGAAGTTTTGAACCATATTGGAAATGTGGAAGTGTCTCTAGTACAGCCAAGTAGAGAGTTTTCATAATATTTATATATTCAATTCTAAAACCCAAAGGAAAACCAAGAAGCTAGAGACTTGCATTAGGAAGATATAAGTAAATAGTTGGCAGCTAAACCCAAGAGATTGAATGATACCCCCTGTACAAACACACACACACACACACACACACACACACACACCACTATGGACAATATAGAGAGCATGAATAACAATTGAAAAAGCAGGAAACTCAAAAATACCTGTTTTTCAAATGTGAGAAGATGAAAATATTTAGAATTATAAGAAAGATGAGAACCCAGAATGAAGTACCCCATAGAATTCCTGGGAATAGAAAGTTTAAAAAAGAAAAGAGGGGTCAAAGTGACAAAGTAAGAAAAGTACCCATGATGTGGTGGGATTGAAAGCCAGGTGGTTGTGAGTTTAAACCCTGCAGAGCAGAAACCTGGCTGAGTGAGGGGATAGGAGCTAGAGTATTTATCAGAAAGAAACACTGGCTCGATGAGAAGACTTTCTTTCTTTCAATGTGGGAAATACTATACAGAGTACAGGGGAAAAAATCAGAAAAGAGGGGAGCTTTGAAATTCAGGAGGAAACAGAAACATATCCCCTAGGAAGCTTTCTGGGCCCTCACTTCCCTTTTGCTTCAACTTGCAGCATGCCTGAGTGTCCCTTCTCTCTACACTTGTTCTTTTCATAAATATATGATTCTATGCAATCGATAGTTTCTATTTATTTGTCTGAATTTCCCACTGGTGAATTTGGGGTCCTCACTTAATTTGCCTGTAAGTCCCTTTTGCAGAGAGCAGTGTTTGTTCAAAAAATGTCTGAGAAAAGGAAGAAATGGAAAGACAGGGTGGACAGCGGAGAAGGAAGTTCTGTCACACTGGAGAAGGCAGGTATGATGTTTAGAAATTGGACTTAAATGATGAGAATGGGCTCAAATATCAAATTGTGTTTATAGAGTTCAGATGATTATTTTACTTTTAAGCTGGCAGACCCAGATCCACCACCTAAATGGTGTTTAAACCCTGCAGAGCAGAAACCTGATTTGAATATTTTCTAGATTCTTTCTGATGGTCTGCCTCTCTTTTTTTCCTCACCCTCTTCATTTCAGAGTCACACTTCCTGCTGTACAGAGCATATAGGAAGAATACATAGCAAGTGTGGTGGTGAATGAATGGGATCATAACTAGAAATGTTTTAAAACACTAAAAACTATGAGTATTCAAACTATTTAAAAACGCTCCAGGGCACTTTGTAAAAGGAACAACAACAACAAAATTGTATTTACTCTGCTTCACAATCAATGGCTACTTGTTTTGTTCTGGGCAGCTATTTATTAGATTAAAGCTGTTTGTTAGTCACAAATTAGTTAAGATGATAAACCAGGGATGATAGTCCACTTGTCATCAATACTTTAACCCCCCCATAAGAAAGAAGAAATAAATGCATAGCCGCTGATTGTGAATCGATAGTGTTATCTTCATTTGCAAAGGACAGCACATTAGAACATGTTGATTTAGAGTTCCTTATTCCTGTTGGATAAACATGAAGGTCGCTAATCATCAGCTACTAAATATATTTTCCAAAGGTGAACAAAAGAAGGGTGTAATTTGATGCTTCTTAATTAAGCTCACAACGCAGTATTTTTATACTTTTACAAGCATTTGTTTACGAAAGCTAAATGAGTATAGATTTCTGGAGGAAAGATTCTCACCCCCCATCAGCTGTGAATGATTCTGGCTAGTAAATTATATGCTGTCTTTTACATTGCCTTGTAAGTGACCTCAACCCTGACCTTGACACAGCAGTATTTCTAAGAAAGAATAATAATTTATTCTCCATGTTAGATGAATTAAGCTCATGGTGGTTCTCAGCTATAATTCTGTATTATTTTCCAAGAAAACTCATCCTGTATAGATAAATTATGGGTGGCTGAGGGAGGGGAGAGTAGAAAGAGTAGACATGGAGAACAAACAGACATATTTGTTGCAGAAGGATGGATGCAAGCAGGAGGGTATGGTTAAGAGGTAGAGAGGGATAAATAGCTACCTGAGTAGATGACTAGAAGGTATAAAATCATTCTAACTTCATATATATTAGTTTAGTGTTACCAAACCCTTTATCAGACTTCAAAACTTGTTTTCTTTATATAAGAATTTATAAAACACACACACATCTTTGAGGATTCTATAAGTTTGTAATAATGATTTACATTCATAGAATTTCTATACCTAAGACTAACATACCTAAAATGAGAATTCTACATTTGGTGTATTGACCCTTAAACAGTTCCACACATCACAGCTTGTATTAGCCCATTTTAAAGCTCTGTTTATGTGTATATAAACCCCTACATTAATGTTTTGTATCCTGAAAGTTTCACCTGCACAGTACCAGTCACTTAATTGCACTAATTATTATTCACACATTAGCGCCTATTAGTCAGCATGGGTTTCTTTTTTTTTTCCAAATATTTTAACCAGCATTCAGATTTCACTTACTTGGCAGAAACAACTTTTTATAGTGGTTTCCAAAATCTGGCAGCAAGCCTAAGAAGAGACCTCTTTTGTTGTCCAAATTTCCTATTCCTGTCATCATTATAGATCTGAAGAGACAATCTGTCAAACTCATTGAAACTTTGTGGGGGAAATGTTGAAGTGGAACTTCAGTAGGTACCCAAGTTCTATTGTCAAAGTAATAGAGAACAAATCTCATAGTAAATTGGGGTTCAATTATGCTTTATTTGATATGCAATTACTGGTAGAAATTTCATTTTTTTTTAACCATTATAGATTTTTTTTTAGTCAGCATTATTTCATAGGAACCTTAGAAAAGAAACATTTAAGCATATGCGGGGTCATGACCTGCCTAAATTGAATCCTAAATATAACATATATTAAGTCAGAATACTGAAGGTGACCTATAAAAAAGACTGAGGTTACTCTTAGTTTAAGAATTTGGACACATGGCAATAAAAATTTGAAGTTAATTTTGAATATTACTTGTAACTTGAAGTTAATTTTGAATATTACTTGTAACTTGCTGGGGATACTAATTTAAGAGGTGGAGCCAGGGAGATGGTCTAGCAGAAGGGGGGGAGGATCAATGAAAGAATCACTTCCATTGACATTTTGTATATATGTGAGAATACTAATGTCAATCTCAATATCTTGTATGGGGAAGGGGAGCGTGGGGAGGGAGTCAGGGGAAAGCCCACCATGTGCTATGTGCATGTACATCATTATCACTATGAACTACATTATGATGTGAAACTATAAGGCACCAAAAAAAAGTGAAAGACGATGTAGCTTTGACTGAGAGGATATTGTATTAATTACTATTTACTAAACAATATTGAAGGGAACTCTTTTTTTTCTAAATCACTATACACTTATAGTTTCTGATGGCTTAAAAGTAACTCATTTTTTGGAATGAATTTCTAAAAAATAAACAACTGGATTAATAGACAACAATAGCAGTAAAACAAACTATCAGATTCTCTGATATAGTCGGCCTGGCTGACCCTGAGTCTTGTAGAACTTCAAAGTTGGAAGAGAACTTCAGGAAAAGTCAGGAGAAAGGGAAAGGTTAAAGATTCATGAGGAAGAGGAAACCATTTCCTGAGACTCTGTTCCCTCAGTTTCTTGCCCACTAGATGAAGGTCAAAGTCCATCTCTAGGTCTGTACTTACCAATTAACTTGACCTTGAGTTGAATTCTTAGTTTAGTCTATTTAAAATGAAATAGTATCTCTTCAAAATGCTCTAGTTTCTGGAACCCTGTTCCAAGCAGTTATTGCTAACAATGCCCAAGAGTTCAAGACTTCAAATCTTTGGGCTCCTTTGGAAGCTGGGGAGAATCATATGGAGGGTGCAGGGAACCAAGATAGTAACTGCAGGTGGACCATTAATACAGAGCAAGGGAAGTGAAACTAACGGAGCTAGGAGGTAAAATGCAAAGTCAAAGAAGGCAGCACTCGGGCAGAACTCAGAGGACTGATGAACCGATATAATGGGAACTTAAAAGAAAGAAGCAACTGGGTATATTAGGATTCTCCAGAGAAACAGACCAATAGGAGATATCAAATAGATGGATGGATGGGTAGATAGATTGATTGATTGATAGCCTTATTCTGAGAACTTGCTCATTCAATTATGGAAGACAAGTAATCCCATGATTTGCTGTCTATAAGCTCTAGAACTAGAAAAAACAGTGGTGTAATTCAGTATAAATCCAGAGGTCTGTGAATGGGAGACTGATAGTGTAAGTAGTGACCTGAATTTGAAAGTCCCAGAACCAGGAGAGCCAATGCACAAGGGCAGGAGAAGATGGACATCTCAGCTCAAATACAAAGGGAGTACATGCTGCCCTTCTTCCTTTTTGTTCTGTTCAGGCCCTTAACTGATTGGATGATGCTGAGTGACTCTCTGTACTTAGTCCATCTATTCAAATGAAAATCTCTCCCTGAAACACCCTCCCTGACACACCTGGTATTTGGGCATCCTTCAGCCCAGTCAAGTTGACACATAAAATCATCACATAGGACTATAATCCCAGTCCTTGGGTCCTTGGGAGGCTGAGACAGCAGGATCACAGGTTCAAGGCCAGTGCACAGTAACTTAGTGAGACCCTGTTTCAAAATAATAAAAAAAAGGTCTGAGAGTGTTGCTCAGTGGTAGAGCATCCCTGGGTTCAATATCTAGTACCAAAGATAAAAAAAAGGAAGGAAGGGAGAGGGAGAGAGGAAGAGAGGGAGAGAGACAGACAGACATGGAAAATTCCTCTGAGGCTGAGGCAGGAAAATCACAAGTTGGGCAACTTATCAAGACCCTATCTCAAAATAAAATAAAAAGGGCTGGAGGTATAGCTCTGTAGTAGAGCACTCCTGGGCTCAATCCCCAGCAGCAACACAACACAAACACACACACACACACACACACAC
>PVJS01003438.1:54247-76000 GCA_004027185.1 Glis glis | reverse complement strand
TGCCCCTAGCAACCCCTAGAAACAGCCAATCAGTGTCAAGCACACCCAGGTCTGGAATTCGCAGATAATCAGGCGAGGCCACTCTGACCGGAGTCAGCAGGCCCCCCACCCATCCTGGACATTCTTGAGAAAGGTACTGCGGGCCCGACCAATCAGCTTAAATGTCACCATATAGAGTCAATGCTTCCCTAATGATGACCCCTACCTAAGGCATGAAAATTAAACCAACCAGGGAACGCCAACAAGTTTATGTTTTAAACTAACCTATCAATGTAAAGGTGGGATGGGCTGCCTCCTTAAGAGATAAAAGCTTTGTTCTTGGAGAGCAAGGGGCTTCTCCTTGTGACCACCGCATTGGTGCATGTCAGGAGCCCAAGCTCGAGCTTGAATAAAGGACCCTCGTGTGTTTTGCATCGGAATCGGCTCCTGGTGGTCTTTGGTGGGATCACGAACTTGGCACATAATCAGGAAATAGTTAAATGTTTGTCTGCATTAGCAGCTGAGCTGGCAGAGAGTTCAAGGATAAGTGATCCTTTCCCCAGCCTAACAACAATGGTTGGAAAAACAAGGAGAAGTAATGACTCCGATCATAATACTTCTCGTAATATTTGGAAAAGTTATCCTAGTAGGATGTGGTATAATCCTCTGTGTTAAGGCCCTAGTCCAGGGACAGACAGAGACAGTTCTAACTGAACAATCCTCTATGGCTTACCAAAATAGTCTCTTGTTAAATACCTTTGAGAGCAAAGGTCAGCGTATGCTAATAGAGTTTGAAGAAAAGAGTAATAATGTATAATAAAAGAGGGGGGAATTGTGAGAATATAATTGTATCTTTTCTGTCAAAGGAGGTAGTTTCACTTGAATGGCCATTTTGTAACCTGGTAGGGACTTATATTCCTTCCCCAAATTAACATCTCTTAAGAGATTACAGGTGTCGACCCTCCTCCATCTTCCCCTGTAGCTGACTGGGAAGCTGTAACTCCCACCAATAGGAGTTCAGCACAGGAGGAGCCTTGCGTTAGGGATATAAGACCCATTGGGTTCTTTGTGAAGTGTGCTCTCTCACACATCTGGGGGCACCCATTTTTGCAAAAAAGTAAAATCTCCTTGCCAAGCAATTTTCGAACATGTGCCATTCTTTAGGCGCCATGAAAAGTTATTTCTAACATATCCACTGCCTACACATCTGCTAAGCAGCTTTTCTACCACCAATACCTGAGCTCCACTACAGACACACAAAGAAGATTTGCTGTCAGACCAGGAGTCCCAGTTTCCCTCGTCACCACATCATCCTCACACTGCATAAGCTGCTCCCTGGCTTGTGCCCAGGAATGCTCCGAGACCACCCTCTGGGCTCAGCCTCTGAATACCAGAAGTGTGGTTGTAATCCACGGCTGATTCAGATGAAAGAGCCAGTGAAGAGGCCTCCCTTGGAGAGAGGACTGGCTACATAACTTGTGAGGCCCAGTTAAAAATGAAATGCCAGTTCCCTTGTTAAAATGTATTATTATTATTATTTTATATTATTATCATTATTATTATAGTTTCAAGATGGTGACAGTAAGGTTTAACCAAGTGAAGGATCATCCAAAGTATGAGGCCATGAACCTCCTATGGGTCGCAGGCCCAGGGAACTGGGACTCCATTCAAGCTGCTTCCACATTCAAATCGAGGCACCTTCGTCCTCCTGACACCAGAGCTCTGGAGCCTGGACAGCAGGGTTTGGGAGTGTCCTGTCCTGCCTCCGCTCCCACCACCCCAGACCATGCCCCAGTTTAGAGGCTCAGCCTTAATTCCCCTATTTAGAAATGTCAGCTCCACAGAAACCCCAGGCTCTGTCCCCATCTTCACCCCAGCACATCTGAGTTGTGACTCAGATGTGAGTCAGTTGTGACTCATGGCGCCAAGGGTGGACAGTGGTGGACAGAGCCCTTTGGACCCCTGCAGAATAAGCAAGAAGCTGGCTCTGGGCCACAGGAAGGAAGGACTCCGTGCTCTGGAGTCGGACAGCCATGGGGTCATATCCAGGCCACCTCATGCTGCTACCAGTCAGTAATCCCTCCTAGAAATAAATTGTTAGAGGGCGGTGACCATCTCTCCCTCAATTCTTGCTTTTCTAAAAGAAAAATTTCAAATGGAAAGCACAAATAGGGAGCATAAGTTTTGTTTGGTTATGTTTTATTTATTTATTTATTTATTTATTTATTTATTGTGGTACTGATAAGGTAGAATAGAAGAAATAAAATTTTAGGTAGAAAGGAGACAAGATGGGAAGGGAAGGAGTAAATCTAAAGTCCTAAGCTTCCCTTGCAGGCTTCCTTAAGATATGCCAAAAAGTAGCAAGACCCATATCTTTAAAAACACAATGGGCTAGCTTCATGTCGGAAATTCCTGAGGCAATTAGTTTTGGAAGAAAAAGAACTGCGCCTTCCACTGGAACTCCAAATGATCACACCTGTTGTTACACTCAGCTGGCAGGCAGGCTCCTTGTCTCCACTCTTCTCTGCTCCAGGAAGGCCTGTCCCTAAAAAATTAACATCTTCTGCCTGAGGAAAAACTTCAAAGAAAGGAGGCATTTTCCTGCAGAGTACCTCTAACCAACCCCCTCCCCATTTCTAGTGCCTATAAAAAGAAACTGTAAGAATTCGGGGCTGCTGCTCTCACATCTTGAGGTGGCCCGTGTTTCCCTAAACGTGTTTCCCTTTTTCTTGAATTAAACCTCTGTCTTTTCTCTGACTGGCGCATGTTGAAATTCTTTTCTACACAGACCCAAGGACCCCGGGGGCCCTGAGGTGAGTTTCCCTTCCCAGGCCGGGGAACTCCTTAGGACTCTCCACAGAGCTATAGAGCTCACCCTGACAGTACTGGGGATAGAACCCAGGGGTATTCTACCTCTGAGCTACACCCCCAGCCCTATTTAATTTTTTTAGTTTGAAACAGGGTCTCACTAAGTTGCTGAGGCTGGCTTCAAACCTGAGATTCTCCTGTCTCAGCCTCCCAAGAACTGGGATTACAGGAGCATAAGAGGTTTATCTAGGGAAGTGAGGGCACAACATAAAAGGTCATTATAAAGGGGTTACATTTCAGAGAGAAGGGTCGGGTTACATTTGGAGAAAGACTCTGGAGAAGGCCACCTCCTTGGGGGTGGAAAATGGCATAGAACAAAGGGGTCACATTCCAGAGACAGAGGATCTGGAGCAGGCCGCTTCTGGAGTGGGAAACTGAGCTTTTTTCAGTCTGAAAACCTTCCCCCTCACTCATACACATTTGGGGAGGTCACGGTCTCTTTTCATGCCCTAGCTCAGGAAACTTTCCCGCAGGTGCCTAAGTGAGACCCTGGGATGGAGTGGGTTCATAGTCTAAGAAGCAATCGTAGCTGGGCAGAGAATCTCCATATCTCTTCTGTTGAGGGCTGACCCGATCCGATTCTCTGTCCCATTCCTGTCCCTGCCCTGCTCATCTCTAACCTACCTACCTTACAGTACCACCCATGTGACCCTGAAATCACTTAGGGATGCTGAGATGTGCTTCAGGAGCTGCGTGAGGATCAAATGGAGTGAGGCCCAGGGCCTGGCCCAGAGCAGAGACAAATTAATAGTCACTGTTAAGGAGAGGCAGTGTGCCATGTGGCAAGAGATGGACTTCTCAAACCCCTGTTCTGCCACCTGCCAGCCCTGCAGCCAAGATCCTGAGCGTCTCTCTGCCTCTGTTTTCACCGAGGCAACAGAAAGCTGATGCTAACAGTACATTCCTCATGTGTCATTTTAAGGATTAAACACGTTAACATTTGCAGCTCAGCTTAGGGCACTGCTTGGCACATAGCAAGAGCCAGAGGCATGTTTGTGTTTTGATTAGGAGTTCTAGATGAAAGCTGTGTGAGCATTTGGGGTTTGGAATTAGAAGAGTTGGGTTGAAGGTTTTTCTCCATCTCTTCCACCAGAGCCTCCCCCCATCCCCACTTTGGTACTGGGGGTTGAACCCAGGGGCATTCTACCTCTGAGCTATACTCCCAGCCCTTTTTATTTTTTTATTTTGAAACAGGGTCTCACTAGAAGTTGCTGAGGCTGGCCTCAAACCTGCAATCCTTCTGTCTCAGCCTCCCGAGTGCTGAGATTACAGGTGTGTGCCCAGCAACCAAAGAGTCTTAAGCAACCCTCTCTTCTCTGAGCTGCAGTCTCCCTGTCCACTTCATGGAAAGAATGGTTGATGTCTTCCGTTGTTGCCAGGATCAAAGTCTCCCCTGGTGCCAAAGTGCTGATAAGCAAGATGCAAATGTTGGCTGTTGTCATGGTGATTGTCTTTCTGGTCATCAGAATCCCTGGTCTTGTGGGGCAGTGGACAGAGCACAGGCTACATTCTTTTCTTTGGTGATGTTCGCACCCCAAGCTGTGCTCAGTGCTGGGTGTATGGAGGTAAGTCAGCACCCCTGCCCTCCAAAAGCTCACATCCTCCTACTGTGGCAGACAAATAAATACATGCATTATGCTGGAGGACAGCTGTGTTAGAGGCCATAGTGCACACAGTCAGTGGTGGTGAGGAAGTTTCCGAGCATAGGCATTATATGACCAGGGGCCAGGCTGTGCCTTGACTGGCACTGGGATCTTGGCCAGGGACAGATGCCTCTGTGAGCCCTGGTTTCCTCACCTCTAACGTGGTTACAGACTGAATTAAGCAAAATATGTGCAAACACTCTGTGCATTGGAGAGTAACAGATTTTGCCTCTGGTATGTTCTCTCCCTAGCCATACATCTTAATGACGACAGAAATGGGAGGGACCCTGCACTCAAACCCAAGCAAAGCAAGTTCGTGTAGAGGCTGCCCTGGGGTGGAGGACCCAGGTCCGGGCTGCTTGGATCGCCATCCAGGATGAAGGCGATTTCCTGGACCTGGATTTTCTGTGCCCTGTTCTCTTTATAAGCATTTGATGCTTCCTCCATCCATAAAGATGAAGACATTCTTCTGCAGGGATTTAATATCAGGGCTGCGTGCCTGGCCCCGAGAGAGCCCAGGTTTCCTCCTCCTTTTGAATCCAACCCAGTGCAATTTTATTCTCTCCATACAAGCCTGCATTCCCCTTAATACCCCTGGAATTGCTGCCTCAGGGGTTTCCTGCCAGAAATAAGCCTTCTTTTCATGGGCAGTCAGGCAGTAGCCTGGAGCAGGAAAGGGGGGCGCCTGCATGCCTGGCTGGGCCTCTGCAGATTGCAGATCACACCAGGCCTCCCCTCTCGCTGACCCCATGCAGCAACCGCTGGGGGAGGCACCCAGGCCAGGGAGGAACATCTACATCTCACTACACAAATGGGGACACCCAGGCTGGGCACAGTACTGAATCTGCTGCTGTTGAAACCTGGGTTTGAGCCAGATGTTCTGAATCTCCCCTGGGAGTTCACAGCCGGTGGCCGGTGGCCGGTGGCCAGCCGAGGGGCCCTGGGAGATCTGAGGAACCCTTCCAGGAGATATCGTGTTATCACTAATTTAGAGCCTGGGTAGAGAAGATAAACACATTCTGAGGAGGAGGGCCAGGTGTGGATATGTCCACAAAAATCCCTCTGCTCCTCTTTCTGGGGCTGTAATCCACAAGCCGGCCTTTCTAAGAGGCTGTGTGTACCAGAAGGTGGAGGCTATGAGGCTGATGTGTCTGTGTGTGTCTTGCCTTTAGGGGCTTCTATTCAGCAAAAATTGATCTGGGGACCACCTTGTGCTGGGCATTAGGCCAGAGGCTTGGAATTCAGGGATGACTATGAGTCAACTGGGCCCACCCAGCTCTGCCAGCCCCTCAGTGCTCTCGGTAGAAGGAGCTCAGACGACAACCCTGGAAAGGTGGCCCAGACCAACCCTTCCACTCACCAGACACATGTCCTTGGCACGTGACCTGTTCCAGATGGCAGTTCCCTCATCTGCAGCATATGTGCAGCCCTAAAGCCTGCCTCCCAGGACCATTCAGGAGGTCAACTGATGTTTTGTAGGAGAAAAGGTCGATATCAATTGAGGCCAACTCCAACATATCCCCGAGGTCCATTCTGGGAAGTAAGTGCGGTGGCCACACACTTTGCCTCCAGGTTCCACAGTCCTGGGTTCAAGTCTGGACTCCATTATCTGTTGTGTGACCTGGGACATGCTATTTATTCTCTTTGGATCCCAATGCTCCCAACTATAAACTGGGGATGAGAATAGTAGTACCTAGCTCAGATGGATGTGCGATAATTAAATGAGCTGATCAAAGGTTTTCAAAAAGGGTTTTGCATAGGGATGTTCCTAGCAAGCCCTAAATAAATGAGAACTATACATCATTAACATTCTTATAATCCAAAGAATAATGTACGATTCATTCTTATCTTTCCACATGTATATGTTTGGACCAATCAAAAAAAAATTGGCAACATGCCCTGTACAAAGACAGAGTGATGAAGAACTATGAAAATAAAACCTTTGGAGAATAAACTGCCGACATGCTCTGTTTCTGTGTTGGTTCTGAGCCCAGCAGTGTCTTGCCGGGTGACCACTAGTCCTTCCAGCATCATATGCCACAAGGGAGGGTGGGGACTCTCAGCACCCCTTTTACACAACACCTGCACTGTGCAGCCTCTGCTGTTGACAGGAGAAGGTGGAATCTCTGGGCTGTGACTCTTGCTCATCTGAGCTGCCTCTGCCTGTCCACCCTGTGGTCTCTCAAGTCTCTGTCCATGCCCATGGACCCAGAGCTCAGAGAGCAGGGGGCTGAGTCTCTGTTGGCAACTTGCAACCTCATGAAAGTGCTCAGGAGTCCCTGCCACCTCTTAGAGCAGAAAGGGCTCTGCGGGGACATGTGCTCCACTCATTGTCCCCAAGTTCTGGTTTATACAAAGGGAAACTGAAGCATAATAAAGGTTAAAGACTTATCCAAGGTCATCCCAGGAGTTGAGGACTCAGCCGGGCACTCAGACTTCCAGATGGTCAGTTACTGTTACAGCTATACCGTTGGGTCCTCTACTATGCATTGGAATTACTGGGCACAACAATGCTCAGGCCACACCCGGACCAATTAAACTAGCATCTCTGAGGATGAGGGACCCGGGTGTCAGTATCAGAGAGCCAGACTAGCACACCACTGCCTTAGAGCAAGGAGACCCTGTGTGAACAGGACATGCCTTAGTTCTGTCTTTTTGCACTATTTTAAAACCAGTCAAATTCCAGGGATTCTGATATAATTGGCTACACATCAGGATAATTCAAAACTGCCAAGTGACTCCAACAAGCAGCCCAGGTAAAGAAGCACCGTTTTAAAGTACCATCTTAATCTAAAACTTTTTACTCTTTTTTTTGTTTCTTGGTACTGGGGGTTGAACCCAGGGGCCTTCTTCCTCCCATCCCCACCCCCAGCCCTTTTTATTTTTATTTTTTGTTTTGAAACAGGGTCTCACTAAGTTCCTGAGGCTGGCCTTGAGCCTGTGAGCCTACTGTCTCAGCCTCCCAAATACTGGGATTACAGGAACGTACCACTGTGCCAGGCTCTGTATTTACTCTCTAAGAAAAATCATAAGACTTAATTTTAGCCAAAAAAATATATTTTTTTAGCCAGGCGTGGTGGCACACACTTGTAATCCCAGTACTTGGGAGGCTGAGACAGGAGGATCCAGGTTTGCAGCCAACCTCAGCTATTTAGTGAGGCCCTTTCGCAACTTAGTGAGACCCTGTTTCAAAATAAAGAATAAAAAATACAGCTGGGGGTATAGCTCGGAGGTAGAATGCTCCTGAGTTCAATCCCCAGTACTACACACACACACACACACACACACACACACAAATATATATATATATATATATATATATATATATACATATATATATATTTTTTTTTTTTACCTTTTTGGTTGAGATGCAATCCATTACATGTTAATCTGCATTCATATTCCTGGAAATAGAGGCGTTTATGGCACAGGAATTTACCCTGTGGTTTTATGTCTTTACACACAGGTGTAGTTTGACTTGTGTAGGTGCCACTCAGTTACTTCCATTTGCAAATTAATTGAATTTGATTTGATAGAAGCAATTTTGTGCTATAAAGGATCAATCTAAATCAACAACATAATAAACAACCACCTGTAATATAATAGAAAGAATATAAGTTTAGTTAGTACCATGAAGTGTTCTCTTAACATATGGCTCCTATCAACTAAAAAAGACAAAAACATTTAGTGAATATCTGCTTGCTGAAGAAAGTGTTTGGGATGGACTTCCCCTCAAATCAGATAGAAATCCCGGATTTATTTTTAAGAATACCTAAAATTCCAGAACCCTGTCATGCTTTTATATACCTGCCGGCTATTTTCGAGAAGCTTCAGAAATAAGTGCTCTTCCATCTCAAACTTAAAACTGCCACTCTCTTTGGGGAAACCCTAAACCCAGCCCCAGAGAGCATATTTTAAATACTCAAAGTGAATACCTCACTCGGTACAAAACACAAAGGCTGCTTCTAGAATCCTCAGGCAGACAGCACAGGCCTGGGCCCCATGCCCAATGCCCAAGGGCCTCCTCCTCCAATTCTGTCTGGTCCTCAGGCATCCAGGGCAGGAGCATCACGCTTTCCCAATACGCAGGTGCAGGTGACCCTCAGGGCTTCCGAAGGCTGTGTCAATCACCCACCCTTATCAGTTCTCCGTCCAACACTTAGAGTCACAAAGCTGGGCTGGAAAAGTGATAAGGGGATGTGACTGGCTGGTGAAGAAGTTTCTGTGAAGCTTTGCTGGACCAGATGAAAAGCAACATTTGAGGTCCCATCCGCAACTCCTCCCCGCCCCATGCCTCTCCCTGCCCTTTTGCTTTGTGCTGGCTCTGCCCAGCCTCTCCCTCTGACACCTGGAGAGATGCTTCTGCTTCTACATGCAGAAATGGAGCCCCGCAGCCCTGAAGAGCTATGGAAAGTGATGGATTCTTTGCAATTTTTTTAAAAAAATTAATTAAAAGTAAACATTATTTTACATTTCTAAATTATTAAATAAATCAAAGAGAGCGAAGTCTTTACCCAGTGGCTTCTGCAGGAACGAGGCTGGGAGTCCAGTAGGTCCTGCTCCTCCTCGGTCTTCTGGTAAGGCCACACCCACATGCCATTCATAAAGTCCCTGCAGCAAGTCTCCTCCTCCAACCAGGATTGGTCCTCCAGAGGGGCTGGCCCCAGGCCAGGACCCATCAGCCACAGATATGCTGCTGCTGGATGTGTCCGCAGTGCTGCAGGGCCATGATGGGATTAGGCCAGAGTGGAGTTTGGGTCTAATGGTAAGTGAGTTCTCATAGATGCACATTCCATGCCCTATCATGTCAGGTTCTTCCTCTTGACTGTTTGACCTTCTATGCTCATTCATGCACAGAATCTTTGAAAACCAAAAACTGTTGACATGGCTTCCATTGTAGAGGCCTTAATATGATTCTCTATATTGGGATGAAATCAAAGAATAATAGTTCAAGTCAGGTGCAGTGGTGCATACCTATAATCTCAATACTTGGGAGGGGCTGAGACAGGAAGATCGCAGGTTCAAGGCCAACCTCAGCAACCCAGCGAAACTCTCAGAAACTTAGCAAGACCCTATTTCAAAATAAATAAAAAGGGCTGGGGGTGTAGCTTGGAGATAGAATGTCCCTGGGCTCAAGACCAAGTACAAAAAGAAGGAGGAGGAGGAGGAGGAGGAGGAGGAGGAGGAGGAAGAGGAGGAGGGCAATAGTTGATTTCAGGAATGGACTTTTACACAGTAGTGAGTGCATTGTGAGAAGACCATCAACTTTGGGTCCCACCTGCTTGCCACTTCCTAATTGTATAACCTTATGACAATTACTGAATCTCTTTGAGCCTTGGTTTCCTGACCTACAAAGCAGAGAAAATGCATACATCCTCTAATATCCATGGAAGATTGCTTCAGGACCCCCCCAGCGAAAACCAAAATCTGTGAATGCTCAAGCCCCTTATACAAAATGGCATAGTATTTCCATATAATCTATGTATATCCTCTCATATACTTTAAATCATCCCTAGGCTGCTTCTAACACCTAATACAATGTGAATGTTATTTAAATAGGTAAAGGAATGACAATAAAAAACTGTATGTGTTTAGTACTTTTTTTTTTTTTTTGGTGTGGTGCTGGCGATTGGGCCCAGATCCTCGATCATGCTAGGCTAAGCTACATCCCCAGCCCTTTTCCAAATATTTTCAATCCACCACTGGTTGAATCCACAAGTGTAGATCCTGTGGAGGTGGAGGGATGACTGAATCACCTGCCCCCCAGGATTGCTGTGAGAGTTCAATGAGAAAACAGAGGGAACGAGCTGAGTTCACACCCCAGGCCACCTATGCCCTGGTTTTATAGCTGTTAACAGGTCTCTTGAGCTCCCCAAATCTCAGTTTCTTATTCTGTGAAGTGGGGATTATAATAACTACCTTGAAGGGTTGTTCTGAGGATTAAAATACACAGTAAAAGGTTAAGATTCCATCTGTGTAGTAGGACGGGTCTGAATTTAAATCCTTACTGGCTCTGTGAGTCGCTTGAATATGACCATCTCACTTATCATATCTACAAAATGCCCATGACAGCAGGACCTCACAGGGTCATAGTGAAGGTTACAGGGGATGAGTGACCCAAAACCCTCGGCACAGAGAACTTAACGGAAGTGTAACTAATATTGTTAACAAGACAATGCTACCAAGAACAGTGACCCTGACACAGGAGATGCCCATCTGATGGCTACCATTTGACAAATATTCCAAAAGATGCTTTGCTTGCACCTCATGGATGACTTCCCAGGATGGGGACAGACAAGTCCTGCAAATGAGCTTCCACTCATGCCTGCGAGAGAGGAGGCAACGATTACACACCCATGATTTTGGAAAAACATCTCCTTAATCAGGACCAAGAGATTCCACAGCTCTAGCCCTCTGACTCTTGAAGATGAAATGCCAAGGGTCCAGAGTCCAGGATTCAGGACCCAGAGACATGGGATCAGGACCTCTGGCCCAGGGAACAGTGAAGCCAATCCCAGGTATGGGAAGTGAGTGCTCTGATGTGCCAGGCAGTCAGCTGAGTGAGAGGAGAAAGAGCCCGGCCTGTAACTGGTGGTCTGAACCTAGTCCAGAGTCCTGAGGCCAGCCTCTGGGGGATCTGGGCCAGGACAGTGACAATATCTGTGGTCCAACCCCCTTGTTCTACAGATGGGAAACAGAACCTGTGTTGAAATCGGGTCAAGGTCTGAAGAATGCAGTTGTCTATCTCTGACCCTTGCCCAGAGTATGCTTCTGATGTAGACCAGAAAGTGGGGTGTGTTCAGAGAGGAGGAAAGCAGCCTCTGAGCTGGCACCTGACTGACCACTGGATTGCAGGGCCCCATCAGCATCTCCCAGGGGCCCAAATTGTGCCAGAAGACAACAGGCAATGCTTCGTTTCTTTCTCTACGAAAGCAATTGTCCTATTTCTGGGCTCTGACAATCCTCGTCTTTATAGCACTGGCCTCCATCTCTGTAAATACTAACAGGAGCTGGGAAACTGTTGAGTATTCTGGATGTTAAATCCTAAAGAGTATCTGTAAAGATGACTCTTTACTCTAGGCCTGATATAGAGGGAATGCTTTGATGGGTAGAAGGAGCCGGGTTTCAAAGGCCCCTTCCCCATCATTTTGCTTCCCTAGTACAAATGTTCACATTTAGGTGTCTAAATCAGGTAGATTGCTCAATATGTATATTTCTTATAACTACTCCATTGAATTCACTTGCCTGGGCTTTTTTTATTCAATTTAATTCATCCAACAGGCATTGAAGGGCCCATTAATTGCCAAGGGCTGCAGTGGACATTGGGCACAGAACAATGAATTTGGGCTTTGCACTCATGAAAGCAAGATGGTCGTGGCTGATACAGACCTGTGTGCCACAGAGCAGAGAAGGGAGCCACACTCCCTCGGGAGGAGACAGAGAGAGCTTGTGACCTCTGCCCAGGAGCAGAGGGAAGAGAATGTAAGACAGAGGAAAGGCTTCTGACAAGGAGTGGCAGAGGGCCAACTGTGGAACAGTGAGCAGCCCAGTGGGAGGTGACAGTGGGCAACGAGGCTGGAGGTGAAAGGTCAGGGACAGACATGATGCTGGGGACATCAGATGAATTAATTATGATTCTACCTGGTAGGGAACAGAAAGTTCTAGGGCTTTGCAAAAAGTCACATCTGAGACAAGATGCTAAGGGAGAGAAGGTTTGGGAAGAAACAGGCAGGGGAGAAACCAGTTGAACAGTTGCTCTCAGCACAGGTGAGAATTTGAAGTAAAGATGTTTCTGAGAGAATGGTGGCCTTTAATTTCAAATGTGTGTGTGTGTGTGTGTGTGTGTGTGTGTGTGTGTGTGTGTTACACCCCCAACCCTAATTTATTATTTTTTAAAAATTTGAATGTAGGTCTCGTTAATTTGCTGAGAGCCTTGCTAAATTGCTGAGGCTGGCCTCAAACCTGTGATCCTCCTGTCTCAGCCTTCAAAGTACTGAGATTATAGGCATGCACCCACCACCACACCCGGCTTTAATTTCAAATTTAACACATTCTTCAAATAACTAAATAGTAATACTTAAATAACCGAGTGGTTATATTGGGCAACATCTCCATGGCACTTGCTAGGCTCAGCTCATCTCTGTCATTTATTTTAATGCTATCAACATAATGCAGTGTGTATTGCGGGTAGGCTCAGCCTTCCTTTGGGTACAGCGAGGATCATGGAAAACTATCAAGGAAGCCGGGCATGGTGGTGCACACCTGTAATCCCAGTACTCAGGAGGCTGAGATAGGAGAATCACAGGTTTGAGGTCCCTGGGTTCAATTCCCAGTACCAAAAGGAAAAACGGAAAGGAAGGAAGGAAAGAAGGAAGGAAGGAAGGAAGGAAGGAAGGAAGGAAGGAAGGAAGGAAGGAAAAGAAATAGGATTTGACATCCAAAGTCCTCCAGGAAAATGAGCTCCATCACTCCTCCATCCCAAGTCTCTTCCAGATAGCAAGGCCACCAGTAGATAAGGGGAGTCAATCAACATGGCGACCTTTGGTTTATTTACATTGGTCACATCTATGCCATACCCAGGACACAATGGGCGCTAGGCTCAGTACAGCCCTTTAATTTATCACCCAAACCTTCACCCCCATTGACCTAGTCCCAGACACACCTTCCAAAACTCACTCCATCTTTCATGGCTAAGTCATGAGACAATGTGCTGCTACACCTTAGTTAAGACTTACTTCTTTGCCATTTGGCTTTTGTTCTTGGAAATGTCCCCAGCATGTGGCGGGGGCCCATAGCCAGGGCCATCTGGAAGGGCTTCATCATAGGGTCCCTCTGCACCACATGGTCAAACACTAATGGCCCTGAGGGGCTCACTCACTCTGTGGTCCCAGAACTGTGACATTTTCCATCCTTCTTTTTATCTTCACTTTTTTTTTTTACTAAAACATGTTCTAAATCCACTAATGTACAAAGTATCATTTGACTTGACTTGAGTAAACCCACTTCCAATATAATATACTTTGGTAGAGCACAGTTCTGCTCAAGATGTCACCATCCTCTTTTTACAAAATAGGAGACAGATTCAGAGAGGCTAAGCAACTTGTCCAAGGCTTCACAGCTCATCAGAATTAGGACCCAGATGCATCTGCCTCCATCTGATTTCCTACATGGTGAATGAAAATAACGTCCAATACTGCTCACAAAGATTTCAGGTCATGCATGCCTTTTAAAACTACTTACGCCGGGCGTGGTGGCGCACGCTTGTAATCCCAGTACTTTGGGAGGCGGAGACCGGAGGATCCGGGTTCGCGGCCAAGCTCAGCGCGCATGCGCGCGCGCGATCTCTCTCTCTCTCTCTCTCTCTCTCTCTCTCTCTTTCTCTCTCTACCTAGTGAGGCCCTCTGCAACTTCATGAGACCCGGTTTCAAAAATAAAGCATAAAAAAAAATAGGGCCGGGGGTGTAGCGCGGAGGTAGAACGCCCCTGCGTTCAGTCCCCAGTACCGCAAAAAAAAAAAAAAACTACTTACTATTCAGTAGCCCCCAAACCAAAGGACAGTGATGTCAAGGAGGCAGGCTTAAAGGCAGAGCAAAACAATGGCCAAGGCGCAGAGCCATGCCGTGCCCATCTTTCTTTTTCTTTTCTTTCTTTCTTTCTTTTTTATTTATTTTATTTTATTTATTTATTTATTTATTTATTTATTTATTTATTTTGTATGTGGGATTGAACCCAGGCACATTCTATTTCTGAGCTACACTCCCTGCCCTTTTTCTTTTGAAACAGGGTCTTGCTAAGTTGCTGATGCTGACCTCAAACCTGCAATCCTTCTGTCTCAGCCTCCCAATCCCTGACCATCTTTCCTGGGTAAAGGGTCCAAAAAGTTACCCTAGGGCTCCTCCCAGGGGCTCTCGAACTTCTCTGGCCCCGGCTGACTGTGTGGGTTATGAAACCCCACCCTCCAGTTCTCGGCTGGGTGCTCTGTCACATTAGCTTCCCATCTCACATAATCCTTTCCTGCCGACTGACTGGTTCTGCTGTGGCCTGTCTGCCCGCCTGCTAGTAAGTTCCTTCTGGTCAGGGCCGTGGGTGACCTCAACCAGCCAAATCCCCACCCCAGGCACAGACCTATTTGCCCCACGATTCGGGGCTATCAGGCTGTGGATGGGACCGAATCAGGACAGACAGAGGGGAGGAAGGTGATGGAGCACCGATCCCCCACTCCCCTGCAGCAGGTGCTGCTGACTGGCCCCAGCTGTGCTCAGGGGCTATAACCGACCGTCTGTCTCCTCTCTGGTCTCCATCCGGCTGGGCTCACTCCACCCAGTTTAATGAGCTCAGGAATGTGCTCGGTTGAGATGCCCAGTGTTTGGTTTGGCATCTTTGAGCCAAAACGTGCCCCAGGCTCCGATCATCCACCTGCAGGATTGTGCAGTTTGGCCCTCAGAGAGCACCCGTGGAGAGGGAGCTCAGAGCCTGCATGTAATATGTGGTGAAGTGTAATAGACCCCAGCCAGGCCTGGCCTGCAGAGAGGCTGTGGACCTGAACTGGAAGCTGGGGAAGGTACATTTCTTCGAAATCGGTTTGGGCTCAGCGCTCAGCCTGCTCTGCTATGTCTACCTCAGAGTTGGAGGCCCAGGAGGTCAAGCCTAGGCTATTCCTCTCCTGAATGCCGCTTGGTCCTGAGAGTCCTGGACAGATCTGCTGCTCTCTGAGACTCCAGTGTCAATAGGACGTTTTGTTTGGAAGGCACTGTCTGAGCACCAGCTGGTGCTGGGCTCCAAGCTGAGCCAGAGCTCTCAGGCTGGGGTGTGGGAGGGGGACATTAAGTGGACAGTCACCACTACCTCTGATAGGAGAGACAATAGAGGCAGGGAAATGGGGCTTGGATTTCTTAACCTAATTCAGCATCTGCTTATAATTTTGTCCTAACTCAAGGCTTAAGTACCTAAGAAAAGATAAGAAAAAATATTTTTTTATATTGGGATGGTTCCTGCAAATCTGGGTTATAAGCAGAAAGTGGAAAAAGAGCTCGGAGCTAGGGAAGCTAACTGTGTCCTGGTGGAGACCAGTGCGTGGAGCATTTGAGCTGGACCTTGGAGGGAGGACAGGAGGGGCTGGAGAGGTGGACGGCACACACTGGGAAGGGTCTTAAAGGCCAGCAAAAGGAAGGTGGTCCCTCTCCTAAAATTCATGAGCCAGGAAGGACGTGAACCAGCCAGTATCTCACACACCTCTTTGTCCTTTGTTTACTCTCTGTCTCCCCCACTAGGACATAAACTCTAGGAGTTTTGTCTGTTTGGCTCATTGCTATTTCCAAAGCAGAAGCTGCAGATGGTAGGTGTTCAATAAACATTTGGCAAATAGATGGATAAGCAAGGAAATGATTTGCTGGCAGGTGGGAGGGGTGCAGTTTAGGAATTTAAATTTTGGTCAATACTGGTCCTGGTTCTAATACTCTTAAAATTTAAAAACAAACCCCAAAGTTTCCTATCCTTTTCTTTCGTGACACATGAGCAGAGCAGCCTCCCCCACACAAACCAGTCATCTTGGGGAACCTCTATTCTGCCCTCTGCTCCTGACAACCCCTGACCTTTGGGATTTCAATCTCAGGATTAACCTTGCCCAACCCTGCTCTGAAAACCCAGGTCAGCTGCAAGATCCTTAATGCAGATTAGACAGAACTGATCCAGAAGTGTAGCCTCTGTCACCAGGAAAAATAGTCCCACTGGATAGAGCAAGGTAGTTACTGGGAGATGAGATCAGGTTCGAGTGTCAGATCTGTGCCTTGCTCTCCCAAGGGAAGAAAGAGAACCAAACGTAGATGCTCCTTTTCTGAAACCTCCATTCACAAGAAACCATGCTCCTGCCACCATACCGGACACCCTCAGCAAGCCTCCACACCTGTTTCTAAGCTGGGTGCTGCTGATTCACAGGTAACATTCCTAGCCAGGTTCTATAAAGGCCCACCCCTCCCTGCCTCCTCTGGAGCCCTCAGTGGCTCCCCTGGCCCCCAGCCTGCTGCTGAGTCTCAGGGCTCTATATACCCCAGTCCTCTCTTCCCTTTCCCATATGTTGTCCATGATACCTTTTTGTGAAGTTGAGGCCCCAGCCACATCAAACCAGCCAATGAAAACCAAATACTCCCTCAACTTCCCTCCTCTATGCCTTTGTCCCTCATGCTTCTCTACATCGGAAGTGCCTGCTCTCTCCAGTCCAGTCACTAGCCCAGTGCATGTGTTCTCACTTGTCTGCCTGGATCCTGACAGTCAGCAGGAAGACCCTCTGCTCTGTTCTGCCCTGCAGAGCAATCCTACCTCTCTCCTGGTCCTTATCCTCTGCCTCCTGCTAGAGTTATTTTGACTCCATCTTTCCTTGAAGGATAGGGACTATCCCCTTCCTCAAGGACCCTGAGTGTTGAGTGTCCTGTGTTCCAGTCTGCGTCTTCACTGCTATGACCCAAAGTACCTGATGACCACATCTTAGAGGAGGGAAGATTTATTTGCTCACAGTTCTGGAGATTTCAGAGGTTTCAGTTCACATTAGGTTGGGTCACATCTGTGGAGCACAGGGCATGGTGGTGGGAAGCACAGAGAGAGAGAAAGAGAAGGAGACCTGTAGACATATTTATAGTCCCCCAGGCCACACCCCCAATGACCTCCTCCAGCCACAGCCTACCTGCCTACCCTACCACCCAATAAATACATTAATCCACCAACGAATTTATCCACTGATGAAATTAGAACTCTCATGACTCAATTATTTCACCTCTGAACATTTTTTTGTATTGTCAATATATGAGCTCTTCCAAGGGACATTCTATATCCAAACCATAAGAGTCTTCCATAATAGATGTTCACAAATTACTTATCAAAGTGAGAGGTGTTGGTTCCCCTTTTTGTATGCCCCACAAATGGTGTGGGAAGAATGAAGATGGAAACTGATGAATCCTTGACTAATTTATTCTGATTGAGAGCACATTCATGGGAAACCCATTGAGTCTTCATTTACACAATGTGCTTGGGCATTGCTTTAGTTTGGATTTTGACCATCCCCCAAAGGCTTGGTCCCCAACAAGGTGCCACTGGGAGGTGGTGGAGACTTTCAGGAGTAGGGGCCTGCTGGAAGGTCTTAGATGACTGGGGGGTGCACTTGAAGGGAATTTGGAGGCCCTGGCCCCTCCTTGCTCTTTTGCCTTCTGGTCATGAGTTGAGTGGTTTTGCTTCACTACATACTCCCCCCCAGGACCTGCTGCCTCACATAGACCCAAAGTAACAGCACCAAAACTCATCAGACTGGAACTGCCAAAATTGTGAGTCAAAATGAACTTTTATACAAGTGAATTATCTCAGGTATTTTGGTACAGTGATGGAAAGCTAACTGACATAGGCCCTAAGCTCCACGTATTCCCTTATTTCCACACCTAACACTCTTCCCTATCAATTCTCAGCCATTGTTCTCTCCACAGGCTCCTCTCAAACTCTATAAATCCATCCAACCTAGCCAGACTCATCAATTGGCTCTGGAAAATTAAACCATTTGGTGATGTGACTCAGATTCAGTTAGGAGAAAGCACCCTTCCTTCTAACTTTTTCTATCCTCCACCTCTACTCTGGTGAACACCATATGGGTTCACAGCGGTCCCCTATGGCGTATATGAACACAGGGCACCTGGCCGGGGGCCTATACCGACCCACCTATTCCTAAGATGCACCAGTGGAAATCCCTCCTTCCTTCTGGCAGCCTGGGTGAACATTACTGTCTGTAACTGTGATCATCCCATGCAGGAGTCCCTGTTCTGCTACAGGGGGGTGCCCCTCACCCAGCTTTCCAGGGTGGTGAATCCTCAGCCACTTTTTTCATCTTAAGAATGCTCTCCCTACATGAATTTATGATGAGAAAATGGTTGGCAAAGCTAATCTTTGAATGGGCTGAAAGATGAGCAGCTGAAGCTAGACTGAATACCTTCTGGTATTCTAAAATTAGATGGGAATTTGAATATAAGGTAGATACCAGATTGGTATAATATGGGCTAAGCTAAAGGGTAAGGTGGTTAAGGTATGCTATTTAAAATCAGTATTGACCACCATGTACTGTCATGTGAAAATCTTGAAAAACAAGGCAGTCATCAGCAGTGGTTAAGTATTTCTGTCCTGAACAAGTCACTGGATATACTGGGGTGGGCCATGTCCTAGTTGGGATGATATATGGTGGACAACAGGGTACCAGAGAGGGAATTCAAACCTGGGATGGGTAGCTCTATCCTTGAAGCTCCTTAAACAAAAGGTACAGTTTCACTGAGTAGTCCCTAGCCTAATTGTTGATAATTACAATGTAACTGAACAATGTAATCCTTTAAAATGTAATCCTATTGTCTTAACCATAAATGTTGAACAAGTAGTTGCAGCCAGAGTACAGGGGTTAGGAGAAAATATTTATGGCTGAGACCCCCTGAAGGCTCATTTGATCCAGATAGATGATAGATAGATTGATAGATATAGATGATAGATAGATAGATAGATAGATAGATGATAGATAGATAGATAGATAGATAGCCAGCCAGCCATTGGGTATCTAGAGGAGTACCAGATGAATTTAAGACTAGAAACCAGATTGCTGCAGGATTTTAATCTGTGTTAATTTGGTAGTCAACAGCTAATAAAAATGCAGAGCGGATTAATTATATATATAATTAATTATAATTATATATATAATTAATTATAATTATATATATAATTAATTATAATTATATATATAATTAATTATAATTATATATATATATATATAACAACCAACAAGGTTTGTTAACTATACTAGGGATACGGTACGAGGAATAACAATTAGATGCCACTGGCCGAATGTCATGGGAGAATAGATTAGCTCTAGATATGATCCTAGCCAAAAAGGGTGGTGTATGTGTCATGATTGGAAAACGATGTTGTACTTTTATTTCCAATAATATGGCTCCAGATGGAACCATAACCAGTTTTGCAAGGATTAGCAACCCTAGCAAATGAACTCGCTGAAAAGTCAGGGATACATGACCCCTTCACTAATCTAGTGGAACAATGGTTTGGTAAATGGAAAGTATCAGTCTTGACCTCCCTTATCATTGTTATCAGAGTGATGGTTTTGGTAGGATATTATATGATCCCCTGCATCTGAGGATTAGTCCAGAGACTTAAAAAGACAGCCATTGCCAAACATCCTCTGCCCTGTACAATGGCAAACTTTTTCTATTTATCAACACAGATGAAGAAAGTCAGCTCATGTTAATAGAGTTCAAAGAAAAAAGTAAAAATATATAATAAAAGAGGAGGGAATTGTAAGAAATAAAAATAATCTTTTCTATCAAAGTAGCAAAATTACATAGTAATATACTATTTTCCATTTTGTAACTGTAGCTTAGGCATTCATTTTGTAACCGTGTACATGTGTCTGTATGCTCCACTCCCTGAGTCTTCCAGAATGTCAGCCCTCTTAGCTCATATAACCCTTAGTTGACCAGGAATCTTCCAGAATGTTAAACTTTGTTTCAAACTTGCTGCCTGTCATAGAAATAAGCCAAGCACTGCAGAGTTGTACTTTCTTTGCCAAACTTTGTTTCAGAATTCTTGTCTGTCTTAGAAAGTAGCCAATTGCACAGAGTTGTGAATCCAAGCCTTCACCAATCAGGGCAAGGGGCAGAAACATGTCAGGAATAAAAACCAAGTGGTCTGACCACTCAGTGTGCCTGCTGACCAGACTTCTTGTCAGTTGCACACCATTCTGCACAGAAGTAAATTGCCTTGCCAAGTTACTTTTGAAACCATGAGTTTTTATTTGCAGTTTCCCTAGAATCTGTTTCTAACAAAGATTCTATTGTATAATTACCTAAACCCAGTATAAGTCATGACTAAATTTTATAACATTTGATTTTTTATTTAAAAGTTTTCTTGAACAATAAATGCATGCAATAAATAAACAAAGATACTTCTGACATGGAAGATCAGTGAGAGGAAATTGGCCCTACAAAAAGTATCAATATGCCCTGCAAAGCTGCAATATTTAAAACAGCATGCCACAGTGTGAGAAACAACAAATTAGTGGAAATCCTGAACCAGTTGATTGTACAGTCACATGACCAAAGCAAAATACCCACATTTTCTGTTAGCCTTTTTTTGAGGGGGCGGGGGGGCAAAGATCTGAGAATTAAACCTAGGGATGCTCTACCACTGAGCTACATCCTCGACCCTTTTTGTTTTATTTAGGGACAGGGTCTCGCTGAATTGCCCAGGCTGGCCTTGATCCTCCTGTTTCAGCCTCTCAAGGCACTGAGACTATAGGTGTAAGCCACTGCACCCAGCTTCTGTCAAACTTTGATGGGACTTGTGGAGCCTAGAAAAATACCAAAATTGCAGGCAGTTCTTATTCCCAAAGTGATGATGTTACCTGGCACTAATCTCTCCTAGAAATAAATATTAGAGGGTGGTGATCTCTTCCTCGGTCCTTGCCTCCCAAGAGAAAGCTTCCAAGTGGAAAGCACAAATAGGGGCGCATTCGAGGTTTATTTAAGGAAGTGGGGGCACCATGTAAAAGAAGGCCGTGATTAAGGGGGTTACGGTCTAGAGAAAGGGTCAGGTTGTGTTTCAGGAAAGTGTCTGGTTACGTTCAGGAGACAGGTTCACAATGAGCTGCTTCCCAGGGTGAGAAAAGGCATGGAACAAAGAAGTTAGCTCCAGAGAGAGGGTCTCAAGTGGTCTCCAGAGTAGGAATGGCAAGGAGTCACCCATGCAGCGAGCTTCATTCATCCTGGAAGCCTCTCTCCCTCACGCATATTCACTTGGGGAGGTCGCTGCCTCTTCACGCCTCAGCTTAGCGCATCTGTGCTGCTCTGGCCACAGGGTAGACTTTCTACAGGGTATCTAAGTGAAACCCGGGGACAGGGGAGGGGGGCCTCTGAAGCAACAATTGCAGACCCTTATCTCTTCTCTTGAGGTCTGGTGGGATCCTCTGTCCCATTCCTTTCCCTGCCCTGTTCATTTCTTTTTTTTTTAATTTCATTTCATTTATTGGTGCATTGTAGTTATACATTTTGATAAGTGTCAGGGTATCAGAAGCATGCATGCACACATCGCTCATTTAGCCCTCCCTCAAATCCTACCCTATTCCCTCCCCCTTCCCTCCTTTCCATGCTCAGCATAGTGATTAACTCTGACAAGTTTGTGTATACACATCGTGTGCATTAGTGTGTTTCCTCCCCCCCCCCCATCTCCCTCAGTTAGG
>PVJS01003438.1:33094-54147 GCA_004027185.1 Glis glis | reverse complement strand
CCTTCTGGTAAAACTTCCTCAATTGATCCTTGAGTACTATAAGAACCAAGTCAGTATCAGGGGACTAGCAGTGCTTCAGAGACAAGGTGGTCATGAAACAGACATGGGTCAGACCCTCCTGCCTCCCCCCAGCTTCCTGGTTACCGCACAGGCCGTGGTCAGCTCTGACCAATGGACTATGGGAGAAGTGACATAAGCACCCCAGCCCTGACCTGGAGGAGTGTGGAGCAATGGCTGGGAGTCTCCCTCCACTGCCCTCCCCCGCCCTTAAACTTTTCCCCCTGTTTTCCTCAGCTTGCTTTTAGGGATGGGGAGGCAGTGTACCCTCTTGCTACAAGGTGTACTGATTACTTTCTTCACTACCAGGTGTACTGATTATTGTGCTGCCTTGATGTATTACTTTGTTTTTTACCACCTAATACACCCACCTGTTTACCAGACCATAGGAGACTTAGATGCCTGAGAAAAATTGGCTTGACAGGACATTTGTCCACAGGTCCAAGGCTGGCCACCTTGGACCAACTGCCAAAAGGCTTGCCTCAGTTCATAAAAAGTTCTGGCAGCTGTCCCCATAAAAGGAGGAGAGCCGAGGTACCCCTCTGATGTCTCACGCATGGAGTGGACGCACTGCCTGCAACCAGTCTGTTCCAACCAGGACTCCAGCGCGGCTGCTGACAGGACCTCCCGGTCAACTCGAGATGCCAAGGTTCTCCCTGGAATGGTGGCGTATAGAGCTTTCTCTTGTCATTTCACATGCTTCTGTGGCCTTGATTGCTTTCGTATACTGATGCAGAGTTTTCTTGTGTCTTCATTTTTCCTCTATTAAATTGTTATTAGACTGTCTTATGCTTTTGCTCTCATGACAGTGGTTTCATTTTTGCCCATGAACTTGAACTACTAAACAAAACCAGGTGCCTGACGTGACCTTCCGGCAGTCCTTTCCCCGCTATGGCAACCAAAGAAACCAAGCGCTGAAGATGGCGCCATCACCCAATAACCAAGCCTCTGTTCAGTTGCTCCCTTAATGGACAGATAGACAAGGGGACTGAAAAATGAATCTTCATTGTGAGAAGCCACCAGGATACTGGGAATCACGAGTTGCTACAGGATTGCCCAGCCTAGCCTAACAACCGGATGTTAGCATGCAGAGCAGTGGCTCCAACTCACAATGCATGCTAAAAATCACCTGGGAGCCTTTTTCAAACACCAATTCCCAGGCCAACCCTTTGAGAGCTTCTGACTTTATTGCTCTGAGTGTGGTGCAGGCATCAATCGTCTCAAAGTGTTCCCAGGGTGATTGTATTGCACAGCCCCAGTTGCGAACACCACTGCTTTAAGGTGAGAAGCAATGCGTTGCATAAGGTAACATGACCTGCAGTTCACAGTTCCATCAGCAGCTGCTCCACAGATGTGGTTCTCTCGGTGCAGCAAGCAGCTTACCTATAGCTTCCATTGTATTCACACCACCCTGAGCTCACACATAGCTGCTTATGTGTATGTGTTTATGAGGCTGAGACCCAGAGGAAAGCATCACCTTTGCCCAGTATTACACGCACCTCTATAAATAGGCTAGCCAAGCCAGGAGCAGGAAGCTCAACCCAGAATGCTCAATGCTCTACACACTGAACACTCAAAACCAAGACCCTCTTGGCTTTTGGAGGCATGCTGACCTGGCCCTTAGGTTCTGGTGTCATTTCCCTGCTGGGGCCAGGACAGAAGCTATGGTTTGGGGTACAGTTTCCACTGGAGGGAGTGATCGTTTCTGCTGTCATTGTCAGCCTGAGACAAGGTGGTAGGACTGAAGCTTGGATTGCAGAGGGCACAGACAGGCTCATGATTGCTCTCAAGGCAGTGCGTGCAGGCCCCACCACCCGGGACAGGCTGAGAGTGGGCAGGGAAACCGTTATGTGAAATTGCAATTCTCAGTTGTGAGTCAACTCTCATTAAAATTTACAAACTGGCTTCTGTGCCACTTTGGGAAATTAAGGGCCCTGGTCATGTATCATCTCCTGTCCCTCCAAGGCCTGCATGGTGGCAGCAGGTGTGACCCTCTGGAGATCAATGGACCCACAGGCTCACACGGGGAGGGATAGAGGCCAGCTACACATGTAGAAGCCCCAAACGACCCATCACTCCATCCCTGAGATGCAAAATAAGGAAGCAAGCCTCCCAGGCCAGCCTGTAAACCTGGCAGACTAGAACTCAAAGCTGTGGTTACTGAAGGCAATGTCAGAAACGTGACTCCTTCTGTCTTCCATGATGTGATAAAGTTGGCATCTCACCCAAAAGAACCAGGGTTAGGAGAATTAAGAAGTGGTGGGGCTAGCCCCAGGTCAAGAGGGCTGATCATCAAGGTCACGGTGTCAAAGTAGCCTGTGGCTCTGACCCAGGGGATGCCATGGAGTTCCTGGACAGGTACCATGTTCCTTTAGTGGAGGAGGTATTGTGGCACTGGCAGGGTTGGAAGGGGAGCATGGTGGTTCTGGGAGCCAAGTGGGATGAAGCAGAACCCTGAACAGGAGCCGGGGAACTAGACCGAGGCCAGTAAGAGCCAGACAAGGGCCCCAGGGCCCAGCCAAGTTCAGGGCAGCTTCTGTTTCCAGAGAACAAACCAGGATACAAAGGTGAGCCCATTCTGACAGAGCTCAGAGCCGCTGGACACTGGGCAACAAAAATAACCCAGACGAGACCCTGCCTGCTGGTATGACCCATCAACCTGAGGTGCTTCCAGACAGACATGAAGAGGTCAGGGCAAGACTCCGACCGACTGAGGGGAAGCTAAGCAGGCCCTCATGGATAGAAATATGGCACTCCCCACCTAGCTGTGGCTAGAGAACTGCTGGGATGTCAGGAAGCTGAACTCAGTGCAGGCACAACCCCTGGGGCTTCACTTAGGCACCAGTAGGAAGTTTCCAACCTGGCGAGAGCAGCACAGATGCACTAAGCTGTGGCACAAGTGCATATATCTCTCCAAATGCATATGCATGAGGGGGAAGAATAGAACTCGCCACGTGGCTGCTTTCCACTCCAGGGAGTGACTCATTCCAGAATCCTTCTCTGGAAGGTAACCCCTTTATCACAACCTTGTCTTACACTGTACCTCCACTTACCTAAACAAACCTCTCACATTCCCCTGTTCGTGCTTCCTGTTAGAAATCTTTCTCTCAGAAAAGGCAAGAATTGGGGAAGAGATCATGCCCTGTAACATTCATTTCTAGGAGAGTTTATCACCCTGTACCAATCTGAAGGTTCTCTGGGGATTTATGCAGTGCCAAGTCAGCAGTGTTGGGCTGCGCCTCAGAAAGGAAAGGCTGGCCACAGCTTCTCGGCCAGCGGATGCCACAGAGGAGGTGTTTGATATGGATTAATCAGATCTGGAAGATCCGCGGTTACTAATGGTGTCTAAGCAGGAAGTGGCCTTTCCCGTCCCACAACACTGCCTCTATCTCTGAACATTCCTGTTACCCAGCCCCACACTCTGCCCATCTTAATCCAGCTCACTCTGCCCGACACAAGGCATACTGATCTTGGGCTTAGAGACTTGAGACTTGAGATAGCCCAGCAGATCTGCAAATACCCAGCATGCAGCTGCTACTCTCCCTTCCTGGGCCATAGCAGACATCAATAAACAATTCCAGCACCTTTCCCACCACACCTGCATGAAGTCTCGGGCTCCTTCTCGCCACAGCAGTCCAGGCAGTCACTGCCTGCCAGCCAGTGCTGACTGTTGCCACCTGACAGCCTTAATTCCAAGAGCAAGGTGGTGTCAATTGGGTCCAGCAGGAGTCAGTGAACTACAACCCCTGGAGCCACGCCCAGGTCAAGGGGGAAGCGCCCACCCATGTGGGCAGGGTCTGTGCAGGTCCCACACTGCACATGCAAAGTTGAGTCCTGTGGCAGAGGCTGAGAGGCCAGCCCTAAAGTATCCATTAAGTGGCCATTCACAGAGATTTCGTGATCCCAGTCAGAGGCAATGAATGCTCAAATTTGTATTATGTTCCAGAATAATAAAATTGTCATTAAATGTATAGAGTAGTGATGGTACCTGACTCGCAATGGTTCAACTGACAACTTTTGTTACTTTACACGGGCACAAAGACATACCTATGCAGTCATTCTGCTTTCCACTTTCAGTAAAATATTCTATAAATTGCACGAGACATTCAACACTTTATTATAAACTAGGCTCCATGGTAGATAATTTTTGGCTAGTTTAACTGTCTTTAAACATGTTTAAGATAGGCTGGAGTAATGTGATGTTCAGTAGGTCCTAATATTAAATGCGTTTGATATTAGGACTTAATCCCATTGTAAATTGAGGAACATCTCTATATGAACCTATTTGTGAAAAGAAATGTAGAGCCAGGCATGGTGGCACACACTTGTAATCCCAGTACTTGGGAGGCTAAAACAGGAGGATTGCAGGTTCGCGGCCAGCCTCAGCTACTTAGTGAGACCCTGTTTCAAAATAAAGAATATAAAATATGGCTGGGGGTGTACCTCAGAGGTAGAATGCCCCTGGGTTCAATCCACAATACTTCAAAAAAAGAAAGGAAGGAAGGAAGGAAGAAAGAAAGAAAGAAAGAAAGAAAGAAAGAAAGAAAGGTAGAGCCAGGTACACTGGGGCATGCCTGTAATCCCAGTACTTGGGAGACTGAGACAGTAGGATCACAAGTTTGAGCCTAGTGCATGGTAACTTGGCAAGACCCTGTTTCAAAAATAAAAAATAAAAGGGCTAGGGGTGTAGCCCAGAGGCAGAATGTACCTGGATTCAATCCCCAGTACCAAAAAGAAAAAGGAAAAAGAAAAGAGAGAAATGTAGACAACAGAGAGTTGATATCTGAACTAAAAATGAGAAAGTGGAAAACCTAGTTAGCATGAGAGTCAAATGCTGAATAACTTGGAGGTGTTTCTACCTAGTTGAAAATTCACTTTAACTCTCTCCCTGGACTCCAAAGCCACACTACCAGGCTTGTTCTCTGGTCTTGGGTCTTCAAGTCTGCAGGGAAGCTCGCCCTGCAGACTGGCGTATTGCACAAGGACCCCCAGGGAGGGGTCACTAGAGCCTTTCCAGCTGTGCTACCTCCTCCAGGTTCCCTCCCTGGGTCAACACCGAATGGAAAAATATCCCTCGGCTCCACCTTTAGTTTCCCATGACATTCTTCCAATTAGGATGGGGTTATCCAGGTGACTCAGTTGCCAGTCACCTTAGCTCCTGGCTCTCCTAGATCACTACCAGGGCCCCTTGTTCTAATGAAGAGCTGATTAACATCAGAAACATTGATGTAGCCTGCTGCTGCTTTTTATAATCACCACCCATTCTTAGCAGCAGCTTCAAAACCACCTCTCCCTACAGAATGAATTATTTGTACAAAGCATATGACTAACCCCTCCCCAGGTTTTAAACAGCTGTTTCCTCACACTTCTGAAATGAAAAATCACCTGCCTTGTAATTCGACCACACAGGAACCCCTCTCTGCTCCTGTCAAGGGGACCTGTAGTGAGTCCGTAAGCCGCGGCGACTGCAACCCCACTCAGCACGCTGAGTAGAGAGCAGCCCCCTTTTCTTAAAAACTGTGACTTTTATAGGGTTATGCCGCTCGTAGGCAATCAGAAAGCAAATTTGCAAGCAAGCAGGCCGATTACAGAAGTCGGATTTTTGTGGTTAGCAAGTTAGCAAGTATGCAGAAATATATATATATATATATATATATGTATATATATATATATATATATAATTTTATGACATTGAGGTTGAGTAACCAAGCAATCTTTTTTAGGAACTATTCCCCAGCAACTGATTTCTAACTTTTTATAACTGTTTCTGTTTCTTTTCAGCTTTTTAATTTTTCATTTATAAGTTTGTACCTGGCACCTGTTTGTACTTAACATCCCCACTACTCTTTTTCAGTCACCAAACCCTTGATGACTGTTCTTCTTCATGTAATATTTCCACATATTCTCCTTCTGGTGCTTGATTTAGGGTTGGTAGTATACGGGGTCTTGGAGAATTAAAAGTTTAATGGCCTGAATACAGTTTTGAATATATCTAGTAAGACAGTTCATCAGGCAGGGTCCAACCAAAAGGATTAAACAGAGTACAAACAGTGGGCCCAGTAGGGGTAAAAGGTATGGTAACCATCCTTTAAGACCATTCCATAGAAAATTAGATTGTGTGAGTTCTTTTTGTCTTTTTTCTAGACTCTCCTGGAGTGATTTTATTTTATTTCGGACTATACCTGGTCGATTAGCATAAAAGCAACATTCCTCATTTAGAAATAAGCAAAGTCCTCCCTTTTCTGCAGTGAGTAAGTCAAGGCCCCTCCTGTTCTGTAATGTCACCTGGGTAAGGGAGTCTAGTTGAGCCTGTAGGTCCAGTATGGTTCCAGAAATCTGCTATTATGCCATTTTGGAGGAAAACTAAAGTTTGCCAAAAGTACAATAGTTCGGAGGGGGCCAATACTTAAGCATATCCAGCAATCTTGAGCCAGACAGGGGTTAGTTAAGTTAAGCAAACTGTGAGCTGATTGTAAGAGATCTTGAGTATTGGGCTCTAGAGGAAGTGACCCTCTGGCATTTGGTAACTGCACACTGCGATAACCAGGGGGAGTTAGGGTTGATTTAAATGTTCTATCATTGCTTTAATGTGGGCTTCTTGAGCCCTATCTTGAACTCCTCCTCCACCAGACCTTCCCAACGGGGGCGTACATACCAACAAATTATTTCCCCTCTTTTTCAGGGCATATTTTTCCAACTCTATTTTCTATTGAAATTTCTGTCCAAAATCTTTGACCTTTGTATACACATTCTTTTGGGCTTTCATAACATCCATTTGTACAAATGAATAAACAACAAATTCAGTACCCCCACCAGATGTTTTTAGACATGGGCATTGTTGGAGGTCCCTTTTTCTCCAGGGGTGGCAAAGGCCTTGACCAACGTTGTACAGTTCCTATACTTCCTGGACATTCTTCATTATATTCCTTTGTTGTTATTGCAGCCCAATAGGTAAGAACACCATAAGTTCAAGTTTTTTTTGTATAATAACAGCTTTGAGGAATGAATGAAAAATGAGAAACTCCCCCTCCCTGTACACAGTTTGAACATATGTCCCAACGTTCTTCTACAGGGCTCAGGACTAACAATAACATTCCTAGTTCTATGATTTTAAGAACTTGGGCCGGGCGTGGTGGCGCACGCTTATAATCCCAATACTTTGGGAGGCGGAGACCGGAGGATCTGGGTTCGCGGCCAGCCTCAGCTCTCTCTCTGTCTCTCCCTGTCTCTCTCTCTCTCTGTCTGTCTCTCTCTCTCTCTCTCTCTCTCTCTCTCTCTCCCCCTCTCTCTCTCTACTTAGTGAGGCTCCCGCAACTTCGTGAGACCCGGTTTCAAAATAAAGTATAAAAAATAGGGCTGGGGGTGTAGCACGGAGGTAGAACGCCCCTGGGTTCAATCCCCGGTCCGCAAAAAAAAAAAAAAGAACTTGAGTTTGAGAGGTTTTTCAGGGTTTCTCACAATTTTCCATGTTCCGTCTGCGTGATGGTCGTCGTGCGGGTAGGGTTTAATTTGAGAGCGATGTATCCAGAACTTTTTTCTCTGCTACCTTGACTGCACTAGGAGTGCTGAGGATGACGATAAATGGTCCAGTCCATTTAGGAGCGAATGGTCCTGCCAGACAGTCCTTTATCCAAATTAATTGTCCAGGCTAGATAGGTGGAAATTCGGCTTCTAGAGTTTGTAAGGCCCAAGCCATCAAATGATGTGTTGAATTCTAGGTTTGTTGAAGTGCTTGTAAGGACTGGAGAAGGTTATGGTTAGAATTTTTGATTAATTCAGTATCAGCAAGCCATAGCAACAGGGGAGGAGGCCTTCCCTATAATATTTCATAGGGAGAAAATTCACAAGAATAGGGAGTACATCTAATTTTTAACAAGGCCGAAGGCAGGAGGGTCACCCAGTCACTGCCCAACTCTGCTAGGAGTTTAGTTAAAGTCTCTTTAAGTGTTCTATTTATTCTTTTTACCTGGCTTGAACTTTGGGGCCTATAAATACAATGTAATTTCCATTTTATTCCTAAGCATTTAGATATAGTTTTTGGTATTTTAGCTGTAAAATCTGGACCATTGTCTGACCCCACTACTCTTGGGAGACCGAATCAGGGAATGATTTCCTGCAATAGTTTCCTTGCTGTAATTTGAGCTGTCTCAGTTCGAGTTGGAAAAGCTTCAGTCCATCCAGAGAAGGCGTCTATCATGACTAAGAGGTACTTGTACCCACCTTGTCCAGGTTTTACCTCAGTGAAGTTAATTTTCCCAGAATTCTCCAGGGCTTGTTCCTCTTGCCCGAACACCTTTCCAGGTATAGGGGGCTCCATTGTTGACTTCCTGGCAGGTGATGCAGCAAGAGACAACTTGATGGATGAGGTATTTTAATCTTGGAATGTGGTATACTCTGGTTAAGAGCTGGTACAGTTTTGTTTCTCCCAAATGAGTATTTTGATGAGCAAGCTTAACCAGAGTTTTTCCCAAGGCCAAAGGTATTAAAATCTTGTCATCCGGGAGGATTTTCCAACCTGACCGGTGGGTAATCAGGGACTCGGTAGATTTTAAGTCCTCAGGGGCATAATTAGGGCCCTCAGGCAGTTCTGGGAGGGGTGTAACAAACCCCAGAAATTCTATGGGAACCACTTCTCCTTTTGCGGTTTCCCTCGTGGCGCGGTCTGCCACCTGGTTTCCTTTGGTTTTAGGTGAAGGGTCTTTTTGATGCCCTCGATGAATTATAGCCACCTTTTTTGGAAACCATATGGCCTCGAGCAATGCCAGTATTTCTGGCATGTTTTTAATACTTTGACCACTTGAAGTTAAAAGTCCCCTTTCCCGGTAGATTTCCCCATGAACATGGGCTGTGGCAAAAGCATAACGGCTGTCTGTATAGATATTGACAGCTCTTCTTTTTCCCAGTCTGAGTGCCTGAGTTAAGGCCATCAGTCCAGCCTTTAGGGCAGAGGTGCCATGCTCAAGTGCTTGTGCCCATACTGCCCCTGACTTGGTTACCACAGCTGCCCCAGTATACCTGATTCCATGTTCAATAAAACTACTTCCATTGGTGAAGTAAGTTTCATCAGGATTCCATATGGGTTGATCTGTGAGATCTTCTCTAGTGCCATGGGTGATGTCCAGAATTTCTTGGCAGTCATGAGAGGGCGTTTGCTCCTCTGAGTTAGGCAGGAGGGTGGCAGTGCTCCAGTGCGGACAAACCAGAGTCGGGGTTGATCTAGGAGCTGCACCTATAACTGGGTAATTCTGGCATTTGACATCCATTTCTTAGGTGGCCCTCTCAATAAGGTTTCCACGGCATGAGGACCGTGGATAATTAAGTTTGTCCCAGAGTTAGTCAGACTCTTTTACTAGTACAGACGTTGCTGCAATGGCTTTCAGGCAACTTGGCCGCCCTGCCACTACCAGGTCCAGTTTCTTTGAGAAAGAGGCTACTGGGCATTTCCATGGTCCCAGGGCCTGTGTTAGCACCCCTTTTGCTACCCCCCCCTTTCTGCCACAAACAGGAAGAAGGGTTTGTGAAAGCCAGGGAGGGCCAGAGCCAGGGCAGGCTTGATTCTGTCAAAGGCCTGTTGTTCCTCCTCTCCCCAGGTTAAAGGGGCGTCTCCACCGGCTGTAGCTTTGTACAGGGGCTTCGCTATTTCTGCAAACCCTAGAATCCAAAGGCAGCAATAGCCTGCGGCTCCCAGGAATTCCCATACCTGCCTTTTAGTTATTGGTGAGGGAATTTGAAGTATAGCTTCAATTCTTCATTTAGACAGGGTCCTTTTTCCTTCCTTTTTCTCCCTGTCTTCTAAACAGAGGGGTTTGCTTTTCCTGTGTGGCAGCGGCAACTGCTGCAATTACAGTTCTTTTAACTCACTTATCCCATTTGTCTTTTTTTTTTTCCACTATCCCTATTTTGAAATAACTTTTGGGCATTTTCAATTAATTCAGAAATGACTTTTCCCTCGAACCCTTCCAATTTTTGGAGTTTTTTCCTAATATCGGGAGCTGACTGAGAGACAAAGACCACATTTATAAGGTGCCGATTCTCAGGGGCTTCAGGGTCTAGGGGTGTATAGGTTCGGTAAGCCTCCGTTATACATTCAAGGAAAGCAGTTGGAGATTCATTTGCTTCCTGTATTACCTCATTTACCTTGGACAGGTGTTTGTGCCTGAGTTCCATAGGTTACCCCAGCCCTCGTTTGAGATGGGCTAGGGTCTAGTAAGCCAGAGTACATAGGTCCCGGGGGGCTGGGTACCGAGGAATCGGGAGATATGGGTCTGGGTGCAGAGGATCTGGGATCAGCTGGTGGGAGTGGTAAGGGGGTGGAGGTAAACCTAAAGGATCTGTTTCAGCATTCTGAGGGTCTTCCTGCAAGACTTGGGGTTTTGACTAGGGTTTTTTCCAGTTTAGGGGTTCAGTGGGGCAAGGGAAGGGGAAAGGCAAGAAAGATGCTAATCAGTGGAATTACTATCATAAACAATATGTACATGTGAGAATAAACCAACATTATTCTCAGTACTTCATACGGGTGGGGGGAGGCGGGGGGACACTAAGAGCTGTGTGCATGTATGTTAACATCAAATAGATATTCATCGTGATGTGAGACTACAATGCACCAATAAAAGCACGTTAAAAAAAAAGAAAGTGAGACCAAGAAATTCAGGCTCTGTCTCAACACGTTCCTGGGGTGGAGTGGTATGTGAATCATACACTCGATCCCGGAAAATTGATCTTTAACGTCTACAAGATGGTCAATAGCTGTTTCCATGTAAACCCTGGCTCACTCCAAGACAGCTGGAGATGTCAGATAGTCCCAAACCATATGCTCTATCACAGTGAATGTGCATTTCGAGGGCACTACACTCAAACACAGCCAGCCATCTGTCCCATCCCCGGCCCCTGTGCTTTTCTCAGGTGGCCTCCAGAGTATGAGTTCTCCCCAGGAACCGAGGATGATACAACTATAAAACTCCTTCTAGCTCCTCCCTCCTGATCTGCCTCTGACCTCAGCACAGCTCACCCAAGGTCATATGGAGCAAGTGGCTACAGGGTTGTTAACAAGGGACGTGAGTGAAGGAACTGAATTGGAAGCCAAGAGAAGATTCCAAGAAAGAAAAGGACCTTGATAAAGAGTCTTTATAGCCGGGCGTGGTGGCTCACACTTGTAATCCCAGTGCTTTGGGAGGCGGAAACCGGAGGATCAGGGTTCGCGGCCAGCCTCAGCTCTCTCTCTCTCTCTCTCTCTCTCTTCCTCTACCTAGTGAGGCCCTCCGCAACTTCATGAGACCCGGTTTCAAAATAAAGTATAAAAAATAGGGCCGGGGTGTAGCGCGGAGGTAGAACGCCCCTGCGTTCAATCCCCAGTACCGCAAAAAAAAAAAAAAAGAGTCTTTATAGAACCAATTCCTTTCCTTTATTTAATAGGCTCGCTAGATTGGTTTGTCTAGATTTAAGGGAGGTATATAATATGACAACCGTACGAACATGTTGAAGCAATCTACAATTATACATCCAGGTCAGTTGGAAACCAATTCAACTACTCTAACCAAACACGATTAAAGGCACTTGACACCTGGGAGGAGGTAAAAACCACTAATTAGCCTCTACCAGGACTTGGCTAAGGATGTGGAAGTCAGCTCATCTCATTTGCAAATGCCCTGAGGTTGAGCATGGGATACATCCGGATCCACAAAGCTCTTACCTCTGTGGAGTGGTGTAGCATTGTGATTTAGTGCACAGGCTTTGAGCTGCATCTACCTGGGATCAGTTCCAAGGCCCACCACTTGCTAGCTAGTTATCTCTGGGAAATCGCTTGGGCTCTGAGTGTGAGTTCTATCACTCAAATGAGTCTCTCCCTCATTAAACTGATGGTAGGATTGGAAGGGCTCATATCTGTAAAGTGATCAAAGGAGAGTTAGTATTCATTGTTAGCATCTGAAGCTGGGGCATCGGGCAACTCTAACATTTTAGCAGCCAGGATAACCTTGGAGAACAGATAGCACACTCAAATTAGGATAATTCAAGGATGGATTATTTGCAAAGGGGTTATTTACAAAGATGGGGTCCAGGTCTGAAGAACCCCAAATACAGTGCTGTACCCCAGGGTAGAAATAGCAGAACTGTTCCCACTCCTACACCTCAGGGCTGAGGGAGGAAAGCAGTAGCTGTCAGAACCCAGAGGGACAGAGAATCATGCAAAGTAGGCTGCCTCAAGGGGCACAGTGACCTGGGGTGGAGGGACACAGCTGAGCCCTCTGGGAAGGAGTCAGGAGAATAAGCACCTGGTTCCAGCTGGAGCCACATATTGGCCAAACCCAGCAGGGAGCCTGAGGACAGGCGAGCCTGACCATACAGGTGACAGTGGATATGGAAAAGCAGACACCTGGCACAAATGTGTCACCTTTAATGGGGACAAAGATAAAATCCTGCCTGTGATTTCCAAGAAGCAACTACAACTCTACACAGGATGGCAGCCACTTGGCTCCAGCACAGCATCGGAGCGCATTGGCATGGAGGGTTCAGTGAGCTTCAATCCCAAACGCAGTTTTGCGTTTACTTATTCAGCAAATGTCAGGACTATGAGCTGTGTGTGTAGACCTGCACCTGGCGTGACAGTGTAAGAACCCCGGGAACACACCCTGAGCAGAGGACATAGTGGCACATAGTGCCTGCTCCATAGGTCAGTGACAGGCACCGGAATGAATTAACTTCTTAAAATAAAATAGCAGAGTCATGGAAGAGTCAGGGATAGCCCCAAACAGTTCCATATTGACGGAGGATGATTTGGTGGCAGAGGCTGGGGAGCAGGGACAGGTAGCATTGGGACCTGGGCACAATGTTTGTTGAAGTGGTGGAAAGGGGGATCAGGATTCCTTGTTCTAGACAGGAATGCAGGGCACCCAGGGGACCCTGGCTTCCTCATGCCCCAGGTACAAAGGGAAACACGACATTAGAAAGCTTGATAGTTTCCCACGTCTGGGACACCCCAAGGACTGAAGGCTGGGGGGTGAGGCAACTGAGTGGCAGCAGCCAGGCTCCTCTTGACATCACAGTGGTGGGAGCACAGACAGGGCGGCTCTCAGGCAGCTGTGGCCCCACTGCTTTGTTCAGGGAGGGGCCTCCGAAAGCTGTCAGTCTGAAGGTCCTGCAGGAAAGCAACGAGGAAGTGTGGACTTCTGCTTGGGTGGACCCCAATCCCAGCCGCGGGCAGAGCAGGGTGTGGTCCTGGGAGTGTCAGGGTCAGATCCTCAGTCACCCAGAAGAAAGAAACCCAAACAGCAGAGTCAATGAGCAAGATGAGACTGTTGGGTTGACAAGAAGGACAGCCCAGGAGCTCGGCGAGCCCCCAAATCCCACTGCTAGGCAGCGGCAGCCCAAGCTGACATGCTGCCAGCCCAGGTCTCAGCCAGGTGCGGGGGCCTCCTGCAGCCCCAAGAGCCACATGGGAACCCCCTTCCCATCAGTCCCCAAAGTCCCATGAATGCAAGGTGCACAACATGACTAACCAGCCCAGCATAGCCATCCCCGAGTTTTCTGATTTGGGGCAAGTCACATGACATTTCTGAATCTCAAAGTCTTCTATCATTGGAATCATCCTACTTCTCCAGGCTACTGTAAAAATCAAATGAGCTAATCAGGATGCCTGACACCAGTGGACTCCATTATTAATGCTTCCTCTTCCTCTCTTGCCCTGCTTGAAGCCTTGCAGCATGAGTGGACTGGGTCACCAGTGGGGCAATAGTTCTGAAAGTAATCAGGGTTGGGGAGAACTCAGTGAGCCTAGACAACCAGCCCTCTACCATGCCTGAGAGGGGTAGAACATGGGGACTGGTGCCCTCCCTGTTCTGCCATGGGGCAAGAAAACCAGATAACCCCCTTGGCTGGCAGAGCTTGGCCACTGGGGAATGAACAGCATTTCCTCGGTCACTGGCCCTTATCTGGGGGCTTTTGCTTCTCATTTTCTTTGACTTCTTTAGCATTCCTCCACATCACTGGCCAACAGGATGCATTCGCCCAATGTGAATGCTCTGAGCTCTTTGGGTAGAAGAACCTTCCAAGGAAGTCCCTAGGATTCCAGCACCCTGGATGTCCTCAAAGCTGCTAATATGGGCAGAGTAGCAGACCATTTTAAGACAGCAAATAAAATGGTGGGCTCAGCTGGGCACAGTGGCTCACACCTGTAATTCCATTATTTGGGAGGCTGAGACAGGAGGATCACAGGTTCAAGGACAGCCTCAGCAACTTAGTGAGGCCCTCAGCAACTTAGTGAGACCCTGTTTCAAAAGAAAAAAGAGAAAGAGTGGGAGTGGGGATGGGGACTCAGAAGTAGACTGACTCTGGGTTCAAGCCCCAGTACCAAAAAAAAAAAAAAAGTTCTAGACTCTTACCCCTTAAAACTTCTGATACACACAAAATTTTCTTACAATTTCAAGAATTTCACAAAGTCTCCAGCTAAAGATCCATAGATCCAAGGTTAAGAACTCTGACTTCTCCCAGTCCCCTTGTCAGGGGGTAAAGGTTGATTCCTCACCTCAGGAATTCTGGATCAGTGGGGTCCCTGGCTTCCGTGGCAGAGAATTTCAGCACATGCCAATCAGACACAAAGACAGAGGTTTATTTAGGAAAGTGGGGGATACACACGTATTCAAGGGAGAACGCAGGTCATCTCAAGAGGGAGAGAGTGCCTCTGGGGTCTCACAGTTCTTCTTTTATAGGAGACCCCCACGAGGGGGTGGGTAGGGTGCAGAGCAGGGGTGGAGGTCTGGACTTCCTCATGTGGCTGGGTGGCACCTGAGTTTGACTTTCCCTATGCATCTTTTGATAAGTGATCATCTCAGGAATCTCAGGTGAGGAGAGGGGCCATTATGATTAAGGGTGTGAGCCTATTGAGGATTTTGCCTAAGAAAAAACAAACCCTATCAGATGAAGATAAGGATTATGAACTTTCTAGACTTTAAAACTATAATTTTGCCGGTTATGGTGGTGCACACTTGTAATCCCAGTACTTGGGAGGCTGAGACAGGGGGATCACAGGTTCAAAGCCAGCCTCAGCTACTTAGTGAGGCCCTCCACAACTTAGTGAGACCCTGTTTCAAAATAAAGAATAAAAAATAGGACTGGGGATGTAGCTCAGAGGTAGAATGCCCCTGGGTTCAATCCCCAGTACCGCAAAAATAAATAAATAAAATAAAACTATAGTTTTCCTTTCCTTTCCGGTTCGTCTCCTTTTTACCTATTTTTTTTCCTAACCTACGTCACCCTCACACTGCAGATGTGGGAGCTGAGATCCAGAGAGGGAAAGGCCTTTGGCCTAAATCACACAGGAGTTACGGCAGAGCCAAGGGGAATATTTCCCACTTTGCCTCTTAATGCCTCCCTAGGCCTGCGATGCTCCTTCCAGTGCGAGGGCACGAGGAATAAGAGAAGATGCCCAGCAGCCCAGTCTCCAGGTAAATACCATCCTGGCCGTGGCAGGGTCACCTGTGTACAGCCTCACCTTTGCCTAAAGCTGGGGAAATAGCAGGGCTTCTCCCCAGGTGCCAGAGCCCCTCCGACCACTAGGTGGCGCTAGTACCATGTGTTAGATGAACACATCTGGAAAACACCCTTGAAAATGAGGCGCTCAGTAACTCCCTCCTGTCCTGATTATAGATGGGGCAATGAGGCCAGGAGAACGCCAGGGCTCCTGAGTTGTCCTGGGTAATTGTCTTCCTTCTTGGTGCGCTTTAGCCTCCCTTGTCCAGCCCCAAGCCAGGCATTTAGACTAGAACAATGATCCTTGGGTTTAGTGGGGTGCCTCAGGGAGCAGGTCCTCAGACCTCCAGAGGGGCGAGTGCGTGGGGGCCTGCCACCAGCCCCGCCCCACTTCACCACCTGACATTTTGGGCTTCTGCAGAAGATCTCATTGAAAGGGTTCCAGGACTAAAAACTGTGGCATCCCCGGGCCCAGGTGTCCTCTGAGGGTACCTGTGGCCAGTTCTCCAACTCTACTCCAGGAATGTGCAGTGGCTTCAAACGCCTAGAAGCTTCTAAACTGATAAAGGCACGTGGTCTACAAATGGGCCGCATAGCCTGGAGAATTCTGTGGGCAGGAGGACAGAACCGGGACCCAGACCCAGCAGGCGCCCGACTTCAGATGAGCGCTCAGCACAAGGAGGGCTCAGCCTGTTAACTCAGCAGCTACTGCGCACCAGGGACTGTCACTGTGCTCCTCAGCAGAGGAGTCCCTTCTGTTATTTATCCTATTTTTCCCAGTGTTCGGATTATCTCTATTTTACAGATGAGGAAACTGAGGCTCAGGGGATTTGTTTAACACAGAAAAAAGAGCCAGATATCCTCAGGGGTGAAACTATTTTGGTGTCCCAGTCTTTCCAGGAGAAACCTAGGAATAAAAGGCAGAAAAATGGAGGGTACCCCCAGAGCACCCACCCCCAGCCTCCCCCGAGGGTCAGTCAGTCCTGCCCCTGACCTTTGGATACATCTCTCCATCCCTCCGCACGGTGCTGGGTTCTTCCCTTCCTCCTTCCCACCGTGGACTGCCTGGCATTCCCAACCTTGCTGCCCTGACACCTGTCAGCCTCCTGCAGACACAGACTCCAACAAGCCTGAAGCCTGCATCCAGGTCCCGAGTCCCTCTCCCATTGACCACGCCCACAAGCCCACACTAAGAGCGGGAAACTAAAATCCCCTGAAGACACACATTTCGATCTAAAATCAGACCTGAGTCCCAGAGTGAATGGGTACTCGATCTATTTTAGAGAGCAAGGAGAGAAAGTAAGATTATATGAAGGTGCCTGGAAGACGTCTAGAGGGGTGGCGGCCAAGGGAGGAAGTGTGCGCAGGGCAGATGCCCTGAGCGCCAGGAACGTGATCGTTCCTCGGGATCCTTCACCTCACTCACAATCTTTTATTCTGGGGGGGTACTACGTGGGTGCCTTGCCTAGACATGGAAAAGGAGGAACTGCACACCATGTATGGGGGAGGGGAGGTAGGACAGAAGAAATAGTAGACGGGAGACAAACAGGGAAGAGGGACTGCAGCTTTAAATCTAAAAGCTCCAAGATCACCTTCACCTTCACTCTGAAGGCCTGCTTTCTCCCAAGCCTGAATTCTTAAAAGATCCAGTAAATCTTAGAGCACTAGAAGTCCAGTTAATTCATGCCTATACATTTTGTTACTTCCAGAATCTATTTTTAGACTAATCAAAAGAAGTCTAGAAAAAGACATTGTTCAAAGCCCAGTGATATGGGTAGAGCCCAAGTGATAGCACCTACCCATCAGCTAGATAACGTCAGCCTGAAGATTCTGAGAAGAACCAGCCCACATCACCATCTGTGCTCCACCATCAAAGGCACCAGGCTCTTAGGCTGACACCACCCCTCTCATGCCATTTATGTTTCCTATAAAAGAAGAGCCATGCTCACCCAGAGTACTAGGATGACAGACATGTGCACCATGCCCAGTGGACAGTGTCTGCTGGGGTGGGTCCAGTGCTGGGCTCAGCCGGAGAGATCGTAATGTGCAGTTCAGCACAACCCCGCGTAAGGGGACTCTGCCGGCACTGACTCGTGTCCTGTGGGAACCCAGAGCAAAGGACACTGTCCCCCAAAGGGAGCCAGGAAGGCTTCCCAAAGGGAGGCATCAGCTTTGAATCAGGAAAGATGAACTGGGTCAGTTCCAGTTGTCATGGGACCTGAAGCTTACACGGGTGGGTGTGTGTGTGTGTGTGTGTGTGTACAAAATCTAATATTGATTTAGAACAAGAAAAGAAATCACACCAAATCATGATTTTTGTAAAGCTGTAAAATATTAACAACTTTACAAAAGTCAAAAAAAGAACATGTTTTCATTCATATGCTTGACTTGCCTCTAAAACACTTTTCTTCTATATTGTTGTCTGTTTAATCTTTAATAACCTCTGCATATGACGATAAGTTTGTAATGTCATCTGTTTTGGTCAGGAGAATGTAAAAATAAATCAATCTTTCCTCCAGCAAGGTAGATCAGGAAAATAAATTACTGTCGATAATTCCACAACTTATAATTTGTAAAGTCAAGTGAATTGATAAGATTGTTGTCAACTTGGGAAAATGTCTATGAAGGATCTTTTACATATGAACTATAAGACTTCAAAGTATTTCAAGTTTTCTTCTGAAAGGATTTATTTTGAATTCTCTTTAAATTGACAGCACCCATTAGCCACTTTGTCACCAATATACTATCGTAGCACTGGGCACGATGGCACACACCTGTAAAATAATACTTGGGAGTCTGAGACAGGAGGATCATAGGTTTGGGGCCAGCTTCAGCAACTAAGCAAGATCTTATTTTAAAATGAAAAGGGAGGGGGTACCTTGGAGGTAGAAGGCCCCTGGATTCAACCCCAAATACCAAAACAGAAAAAAAAAAAAGCATATAGCCAATCATAAGCCCCAGTCACAAGCTCAGGAGACATGAGGCTGGAGAGACTCTTGGGCCAAATAACAAAATGTCTGTGTGTCTAGCTGTGAAGGTTATAGCACAGCTGGATCAAGTGCCAGCACAGTGTTCCCAGATTATAAGGACTGCTTTCCTTTCCTCAACCTGCCTGAGGTTTTGAGGTTTTATCCCCTTGTCTTATTTTTTTCCCATATGTAACTAAAGACATTTTTTGAAGGTTTTTATTTTTATTTTTATTTATTTATTTATTTATTTTATTACCTTTATTGGTGCATTGTAGTTAAACGTTTTGATAAGTGTCAGGGTATCAGAAGCATGCATGCACACATTGCTCATTTAGCCCTCCCTCAAATCCCACCCATTCCCTCCATTCTGTGCTCAGCACAGTGATTGACTCTGATGAGTTTGTGTATGTACATTGTGTGCATTAGTGTATTTCCCTCTTCCCCCCTCCCATCTCCCTCAGTTAGGTCCCCTTCTTTGCTCAACTAAAGTTTTCTCCTTCTTTGTCTGGAGTCTCTTCTAAGTCCCATTCTATCTAGCTTCCACATATTAGGGAGAACATCCGACTTTTCACTCTTTGTGACTGACTAATCTCACTTAACATAATGTTCTCCAGTGCCCTCCATTTCCCTGCAAATGATGTAATTTTGTTCTTCTTTATGTCTGTGTAAAATTCCATTGTGTACATATCCCATAGTTTTGTGATCCATTCATCTGTCAATGGGTACCTTGGCTGGTTCCAAAGTTTGGCAATTGTGAATTGTGCAGCTATAAACATATATACACATGCATTAGTCTGGTAGTTTGGTTTCAGTCCTTTTGGGTAGATGCCTAGAAGTGGTATTGCTGGGTCATACGGTAGGTTCATTCCCATTCTTCTGAGGATCCTCCACACTGTTTTCCAAAGTTGTTGCACTAATTTGCAATCCCACCAACATTGTATTAGAGTTCCTACTTCTCCACATCCTCACCAGCATTTGTCATTGTTTGTGTTTTTAATGATTGCCATTCTAATTAGGGTTAGGTGAAATCTCAGGGTAGTTTTGATTTGCATCTCTCTGATTGCTAATAATGTTGAACATTTTTTCATACATTTATGGGCCATTTGTATTTCTTCTTCTGTGAAGTGTCTATTTAGTTCACTTGCCTATTTTCTGATTGGGTTATTTGTTTTTTTAGTGATGATTTTTTAAAGTTCTCTGTATATTCTAGATATTAGTCCTCTATCAGAGGAGTAGCTGGCAAACATATTCTCCCATTCTGTTGGCTCTCTGTTGAGGTTCTTGATTGTTTCCTTTGCTGCACAAAAGCTCTTTAGTTTAATGCAATCCCACATATTAATCCTCATTTTAGTTTCCTGTGCCTTTGGGGTCTTGTTGAGGAAGTCTTTACCTGTGCCTATGCGTTGAAGTGTTGGACCTATGCCCTCTTCACGTAGCTGCAAGGTCTCTGGTTCGATTTCTAGGTCTTTGATCCATCTTGAATTGACTCTTGTATAAGGTAAGAAAGTGGGGTTTATTTCTATTTTTCTGCATATGGTTAGCCAGTATTGCCAGCACCATTTGTTGAATAGGCTATCTTTTTTCCAGTGAATGTTTTTAGCCCCTTTGTCAAAAATCAATTGGTTGTAGGTGTGTGGATTTGTGTTGGAGTCTTCTATTCTGCTCCATTGGTCTATGTGTTTGCCTTTGTGGCAATACCATGCTGTTTTTATTACTATGGCTTTGTAGTATAGTTTGAAGTCAGGTATTGTGATGCCTCCTGCATGGTTCTTGTTGCTGAGAACTACTTTGGCTATTCTGGGTTTTTTGTTGTTCCAAATGAATTTAAGGACAGATTTTTCTATGTCCATGAAGAATGACTTTGGTAGTTTAATGGGTATTGCACTGAATCTGTAGATCACTTTTGGAAGAATGGCCATTTTGATGATATTTATTCTGCCTACCCAAGAGCATGGCAGATCTTTCCATCTTCTAAGATCTTCTTCAATTTCTTTTTTCAATGTCTTATAGTTTTCCTTGTAGAGGTCTTTTCCTCCTTGGTTAGGTTTATTCCCAAGTATTTTATTGTTTGGGGGGATATCGTGAGTGGAAATGTTTTCTGGATTTCTTTTTCAGTGGATTTATGGTTAGCATACAGAAAAGCTTCTGGTTTTTTTTTTTTTTTGACGGTACCAGGGATTGAACCCAGGGGCATTCTACCTCCGAACTCCACCCCCAGCCCTATTTTTTATACTTTATTTTGAAACCGGGTCTCACGAAGTTGCAGAAGGCCTCACTAAGTAGCTGAACCTGGCTGCAAACCCGGATCCTCCGGTCTCCGCCTCCCAAGTACTGGGATTATAAGCGTGCGCCACCACGCCCAGCATAGCTTCTGATTTTTTAAGATTGATTTTGTATCCAGACACTTTGCTGAATTTGTTGATCAGTTCTATGAGCCTTTTAGTTGAGTTTGTTGGATCTTCTAAGTATAATATCATGTCATCTGCAAATAGAGATAGTTTCAGTTCCTCTTTTCCTATTTGTACTCCTTTTATTTCCTTCTCTTGCCTTATTGCTCTGGCTAGA